>JAQBSW010009709.1:0-27462 GCA_029291075.1 Eudiplozoon nipponicum | reverse complement strand
CATCCGAAGACGAGGAATTACTTCGTCTTGCCATCAACTCGTTAGCAAATGCCACAATGCAAACGCATCCAGATTTCGAAAAGCCATTTCTACTCACGACAGATGCTTCTGAATTCGCTATTGGAGCCACTTTGGAACAAGAGATCGACGGAGTTCGGAAGCCTATCAGTTTCTACTCGCGTACTCTCCAACCAGTAGAAACGAGGTACGACACTTTCGGCCGAGAACTTCTCGCCATCCACGACGCAGTGCGCCATTTCATCAGCATCATTGGCAGTAGCAGATTTGTTGTTTTCACAGATCATGCACCACTAGTTAGCGCACTTCGAAACGCAACTTCATCTATCGCCAAGTACCCTGCCAGAGTGGAAAGACAGCTTTCTCGTCTAAGCGAATGGCAATTTGACGTCTTTCACGTCAAGGGCAAACAGAACTTCATTGCAGATGCCCTGTCCAGGCCAGACGTCTCTCTACAACCACCTTCGCCGTCACCATTCACTGTCAACTCCGTGGCACTCAGTGAACCTGCACTAACGCCAACTCTCCTGCAAACTGAACAACGCGGTGACATTCATATTCAAAGATCAATAGCCCGTCACCCAACCAAGTTCATATGCCGTCTGTGGGAAGGCTTACTAATTGTTTACTTCACGGGTACGCAGCCCAACAAGCCAGTTCTGCCGACCAGCCTTCAGAGAAAAGTTTTCGATTCAATTCACTCAATTTCTCACCCAGGAAGCCGAGCGACTGTCCGACTTCTTACAGATCGTTTCTGGGGTCACAGACTTAGGCAGAATGTTAAATGATGGGTCTCAGAGTGTGCTATTTGTCAGAAAAACAAGATCACACGACACACTCGTTCTAAGTTGCAACATTTTCGGTCTACTTCTCGCCTAGCCATCGTCCACATCGACATAGTTCATCTGACAAAGGTTCAAGGTTTCAGCTACCTTCTAACTATGATCGATAGATTTACACGGTGGCCTGCGGCATTACCTCTTGGCACCATTTCTGCAGACGAAGTAACTAACGGTTTTATCTCTGCATGGATATCCAATTATGGTGTCCCCAATGAGGTCATCACGGACAGAGGCACTTGCTTCTCATCTGATCGTTTCAAAACCACCTTGCGGTACATGGGATGCATCTTACGCCAGGCGACTGCCTACCATCCCCAAGCTAATGGCATGGTAGAGAGAATGCATAGGGAACTCAAAGCAGCTTTAGCATCCTCGTCCATTAATGGCAACTGGGTCGATGCACTACCTTTAGTTCTGCTTGCCATGCGTTCCGTACTCGTGAATCCATTAAAACGTCTGCGTCACAACTCTTGTATGGCATGGATCTACGCCTGCCTAGTCAGCTCCCACGTCTACTACCGGCACAAGATGACCCACAAAACGAAGCTACCCGCCTTCGACTTCATTTCGGTAACATGTCCGAACAGCAGCCGAGACACACGCCTCGTCCAGTCTTCGTTCACCCACAGCTCCACAGCTGCAAGAGAGTACTCGTTCGCAACAATACTGCTGTTGCACCACTACAACCCAAGTATCGCGGTCCTTACCCGATTTTACTAAGACAGCCAAAATACTTCATCATTATGCAAGGCGCTACACCGACATCAGTAAGCATAGACAGGTTGAAACCGTTTATCGAACCACCTGATCCTGAGAGCGTTCAACCTTCTACACACGTCTCAGGCTCCGTCTGCCCACAATCTCAATAACCTGCTTTGTATAACGCGTAATTAATTTTTTTTAAACATTAACATTAACTATAAAAATTTTTAACCTTACGTTATTTTTAGTATTTGTCTCACGTGGCATAACCAGCTGTTCTTAGCTAACAATTGTGTAGCATTTTTGAACAGTTCTTTGGTATTATGCCATCTCTGAGGCAATGTTCGTGTACATATTTTTTTATGCAGTTACCTTTTGATTTTAATGTATATATTTTTACATTATAATGTATTTCTCACACATGACATTACACTGCCTATTTTGGTATGACCAGCTACTTAGAGCTAACGCTTTCGTGTAGCAACACTAAGTAGTGATCAGCTTCATATCATGGTACAGGCCACTTTCAATGCATATCTCAACTTTATCTATTTCACAAAGACCACTCTACAAATTTCATGACCACAACGTCGAGCACTCTAGCTCCTTTGGTCGTATACAAACACATTGACAACGATCCAACCTGCTTAGGTTTTTAACTTAAACCTGGCAAATTCAGAGGTGATTTACCTCGAAATCTTCACGCTGCGGCTCCCAAAACTTATACTGCTCTATTTTGCCTCACGTGCTATGACCGTCCACTAGAGCTAACAATTTGTATAGCAATTCCTAGTGGTTACCTGGCATCATATCATTGTTGAAGCAACCAACAAGCATATTTAAGCCCAGCACTTATGGTTCATCATATTTTTGCTTAACTTGGTTCGAACTCTGTCATGCATTTCTTATCTAGCCTCGCAGAGAGGAATTTTTTTTCTTTTTTTTCAGAGAGGAAAGTGTTGTAACGACACAAATCAATCGCCGACATATTGCGTAAATTAAATTCAAATTTATTTACGTTGCACCAATGAGAAAAAAGCAAATTGCCGTTTAACCACGTTTAACCACGTTTAACCAATAGTATGCAAGTACACATATTGCATGCTATTTAAGCACGGTAATTTACCATGCAAGTCAGTTGGTCATATCTGCTTTCTGCCTCGTGTTACACATGTGCGTGCTGTCGGCTGTCAATACCTACGCTGGATATTGATTTGTTTCACCAACAATTGGCAACATACGTGACTCACCGTGTTGCACTTCAGCCAGCAAGACGAGCCAATTAATGCAGAACTTCAACACACATGATAACAACAGCAGGAACCACAACCAGAGTCCACCCAAGGAACAGAACATCAACTTACATATATATAACTTACGCGAACGCCGCCAAGGCCCTCTTAAGGGCCCCCATATCAGTAACTAATCTCTATTCAGAGCACCTTAACCGAGTTTGTAACGTCGTACGGCATTTACTTGAAGCCGGGGCGTTTACAAGCTTGTTTGTTTGTTAATTGCGGTCTATTAATTTTGGGCAATGTTGCCAATTTGATTTATGACATCATATCTTTTATGTAAGTTGATTTCGATTTGAATAATTTTGAAGCTTTTGAGTCGTTCTATGCAATATCGTTTAGTTAAGCTTCATTAAGTTATTCTTTCATTAATTAATTGGTTACATTTGTAGTAATATATCTCGTCTTGCAAATGATAACTTTTCCCTTCATCAACTCCCCCTGCTATTAAATACTTTGCTAGTCACAATTCCATTCACCTCCACATATCCTACCCTTGATTTGTTATTTCAATGCCAAATAAATGTTTTTTATTATAAAGATATTTATTTATTAATAACGAGAATAAAAGCTTTATATCATTGTATATACTTTTCTGCGCCAAGAGCACGTTACATAGAATTTTAATCGTAAATTTAATAGCAGGTTATGTTTTGCCTGAATGAGTGTTATGCGCGATATTTTGTAAATTAAAATAGCAACTTTCATAACTGGTTTAGTAGCATGACAGCTTTACACCTAACTAGCAGTCTGACGTTTAGTGCAATAAAATATGACCAGTGTAAACTATATAAGATTATATTGACTTTGTTGGGACAGCTGTCTGAATATTTTGACTAGAGAGATTCAGGTTCTAAAGTTGATTAAGATAAGGACGTTTTATATTTACAAATCTTCATGACACATCTGTGTGGAGAACGTATTTCCTCTTACAAAAACAAATTGAAAATTTATGTAGAATTTTTTCCAGTTGCTGACTAATTGATACCGATAATAATAATGATGAGATTCATTTGGCAACAATGGGCATCTGGTTTGACATTTGAAATGATGGATATTCAAATAAAAATTTTAAATGACTATTGCGTTTTTATTTGGCAACAAATGCTAGCTGACCCGTCAATTGTAAAGGTTAGGGTACTATTCAAA
The DNA here is from genome assembly GCA_029291075.1 of Eudiplozoon nipponicum. Taxonomy (NCBI): domain Eukaryota; kingdom Metazoa; phylum Platyhelminthes; class Monogenea; order Mazocraeidea; family Diplozoidae; genus Eudiplozoon; species Eudiplozoon nipponicum. The sequence continues at coordinate 23,456 of JAQBSW010009709.1, read as the reverse complement.
GTGGAGTGCAAGAGTGGTTAGGTATTATTTATCGATAATGATAACGGTGGTACTGGTTTAATTTGAAAATGAAAAATGATTTCAGCAACTTTGCACCAGTTCCTAGCGAATAAAATAAATTTATAATGACTGGAGTGAAAGCTTAAGTAGAATCTGGATACAAATTCCCTCTTTGAGATTTGAAGGCTTCTGGTGCGCGTATTCAGTGAGTCTTGCTTCGACAAGTACCCAATTGAAGTAAATACTAGGTAGCGACGGAAAAATCTCGTCGACGTATTCTGGTGAGTTGCCGTTAATGTAAAGATTTTTTATTTCCAATTAGAATCATTTATTCAGTTCAACTGTTTTATAATAAATCAAGTTATTTATTGGTTGTGATTTTTCATCGTCAAAATTTTTAATCTCCATAGTTTTATAGCCATTTATAGTTCTCTTCGCCGGCATTGTACTCATAGTTAACCATAAAATCTCGTGGTTGAAAATCGTGGTGATAACACATCTTAAGAAAGAAATAACACATAACGGCGATGATAGTATCGTGCACCTTAGAAGTCATCAATTTATTTTGTCTAATGATTGGTTTCCGTTTTCCGAAATTTGCATATAACTTTTATTAAGTAACTTATCCTATAACTATAATAATGATTTTAATTCATAACCGAGTATAAAGTTTTACAAAAACATTTTTCTGTTCTAGCGTAATGGATGACGAAATTGATGATCTTATTGACCTTTATGAAGAAATAAAAGACGACGAAAGAAGGACTAACGAACATATTTCTACGGATTGTTTATATCTTAAAGAATGCTTTACTATTCCTAAAAAGACAACACTCAAGAGAGCTTCGGAATTTTGTATAGACGGGGCTTTCAGTAATCGTTTCTCTATTCTATTGCTTCAGAAAAATCAAAAATTCAGCTTGAAGATAATGAGGATCAAAATGTTATGCATATTTTCAGTAAAGAACAAAATGATGTAGGTTTTAATTAATTTTTCACGTAATCTTCAGTTTCTGGAAAAAATGGTACCTCCAACGGGCGATTTTTTGAGCATTAATCGATTAAATGGCCGGCGATATTTCATACGATTAGTTGATGATGATAATCATGATGACGATAGGGTATCTATAGATTCCTATTCTTTGAAGACACCCTGCAAAATAGATATGTCCATGGTAATTTTTTCTTAAAATGAAATGGTAGGTTAATTCTCTTTTGTCCGAATCCAATCAATGCCCCACTCACGCCCCTATTTCGGAATTTCATGGACTTTGGACCGAAATTTACTCTCCTCGAAGATATATCGATTTAATATCAGATGAGGTATGATTTAACTGTTGGCTAGTTAATTATAATATGCCTTAATTTACCTTTAAATCACTTGTTTGTTTGCATATTTTGTTACCTCCAGAAATGTATATAAACGTACACTGATATATATATAAATGGTATTGAAGCAAATTCGTCAGTTTATATACTTTTATGAAAAGATAAATTTAATAACCACGCGCATGTTTATTGTGGATATTGATCAGTTTATTTCAAGATTATTTTACTATACATGGCGGTCTGTTAGTTTTAATTGGATTATTTGGCAGAGAATTCGTCTGATTTTTAGTTTTACTTGTATTTATTTTTAGCAGTCATACGAGTTCTGGTGGGTAATTTCGTGTTGATTTTTGAGTGCCTGTGGGTATTTCTTCTGTATGCTCTTTGTGTACGTTTATGGGTTCTTATTGTGTTACAAAGTGATCTTTCAGTGCTAAGATAACATCACATAAAGAATCATGATGTTGGATGCCAATGATCAATTACCAATTCTCTCTAAAAATGTTCAGATGTGTGCGGTGACATATCTTTATATATATATATATATATATATATACCTTCAGGACATTCAGCAATCTCCGAACATATATTTGAATCGGGACACCCAGTCAATGTGATGAATTTCTCAGTTCTACACACTTCAAAGTCCGAAGATCTTTATAAAATACAACACACACCCGGCCTACACATTCAAAATTTCACCAACATGATATTTTTATCGACTGACTACGAATCACATAACCCGACAAAAATTTACTAGCATACAGTCAAGCTCGAACACCCATCATATCAACGTCAAAACCCATTCAATCGGATAGGGAAAGACTGCTTGGCGAAAGGCATTGCTGATATCGTTAAAAAAATGACAGATATTACACAACACTATGTGCGATCAAAGCTACACTGAAGTAGAAGACGATAAGAAAGAAAACACACTAGGGAAAACATTCATACTCGTAATAGCCCACAAAGTAATTCAAGTAAATTTAATCCATGTATACAAGAATAAGCAGATCGCAACCATCACTTTAGTATAAAAACGAATTACCGCTACACGCGCAGTCACACGCGTAGACACTCACTAATCAACTCGCAATAATCGCCAATAAGAAGTAGAAGTACAACTGCAAATCACACTAACTTTCAGCCACTTAATCAAATAAAACCCTAAATGTGTATAAATGAATGATTATAATATGTTGTTGAGTATTCCGAAATCAACCAGCCAATATCCACTTTGGTACTAAATGTGTGTTCTCCTCCTAATAAAAATATACCGTGTAATATCCAGTCTATATATATATATATATATATTCATATATATATATATATATATATATAATGGTACCTCGAGATACGAGTTTAATTCGTTCCAGAACCGAGCTCGTAAGTCAATCGACTCGTGTCTCAAACGAATTTCTCCCATTTAAAATGTCTGAATTCGATTTAATCCGTTCAGGATCTGTGAAAAATCCCCAATCCATTGTAAATTATGAATACAGATGTTTTTAAATAACATCATCCTCTTTTTCCTGACACAAATGTCCTTAACACTCACTTTCTTCGAGCCCATGATAACACATAAAAAAGTTCAGTAATCACGCAAAAATGAAGCAAAAAAGAGAACAACGCACAAGATACACATCGATTCAAGCGGGTAACACGTGCGAGTGAGCGAGATATTCTCTCGGATGATGCTCGACCCTGCGCGCCAACTAGCGGGACGCTCCGGAAACACGGCTCGTATCTCGGATTTGGGCTCGTATCCTGAACGAAAATATGGCCCAAGCTCCGGCTCGTATATTAGGCTGCTGTTCGTATTTCGGGTACCACTATTATATATATATATATATATATATATATATTGATTGAGAATCCTTTCTTGTATCGCTATCAAGTCAAAGTTTTTACAAGGCATTTCCGAACGGAAATGTACAATTAAATTGAAGAAAAATGACAGAATTGCTTGATTTTTGTTGTCGATGTGAAATGGGAATAGCATAAAGTAGCACATATTTCATCAGTGACTGATTTCGTCCTTATCTGACGCTTATCAGTGGTTGTTAGTTTTGCTGCGACCGGGATTTTAATTTGATTCAGAGTTTTGTAATTCACTCACTAGGCCACCGAAACTGTACATTGGATACATTTTCAGATATTTTGGCAAGTTATTCATACAGTAATGCGAAGTAAATACTACTATGACGTCGCATATTAGGTTATATGGTTACGTCAATTATGTATTCTTGAAAAGTTGTTTTCAAAGCTTGTACGCTTCGTCACATTTAGGCCTGACATTTCTTGACAACATTTATATTTGGGTTCTGTGCGTAGTGCTAGGTCTTTCTCTTTATTCGTCGGTAAACATGTAGCGCATGCCTACATGGGATTACGCAGTTTGATCATATATACATTGTCATATACTTCCATATTCCATATGGATCTACTTGTTACTAGGCTCACTACGTTTTTTACATAAAAGGTATGCTAACATGTTCTACTTTGTTAGGTGTTTTGATGTCTTGTATCTTGTCAAGGATTTGCTTTAACAAAATTTACTTTTGAGGAACTGTTTTCAGAATTCCACTTATTGTGATGAAGGAGGTATGATCTGTATAATTCTCTGACCTTTAGGAATATTTAGATTGGTAATAGTATTTTATATGCATCCTTAAGTGATATGCTAACTCACTAGGTAATTATTTTTCTCAGTGTAGTAAATGGAAGTCGAATTATCCACTCGTAGTTTTCTTACGGGTATGTTTGCTATATATTCTCATTGTTATTACCTGACCTGGCTTTAGTGGTTTTGTGTAGACGCTTAGTTTATTTAGATAAAAGTATTCCTCGTAACTGGATCCTACTCCTCAATAATCACTCCTTTAGTTTATTTGCCTAATTATTGTCATTATTGTCACTTATTTTGTATTTTTTTCTTGGTTTTCTTATGGTTTTATGGCAGTGAAACATTAGTTACCAATGACTTCTGTATCGTTGTGCATGATGATGATGATGATTACTGCTATATATGTGAATAATGTATTTTTATATGCCACAATTTTGTTATTTACTCGCAGTAATTTTCTTGTGCCTTAACGTTTATGCGTTTGTTGTTTTTTTATGGTTTTCTGCAAAAAAATAGACAGTAAACAGAACCGTTCTTCGTTGGTTTAAAGCCTGGGAGGGTTATGTCTTTAATAATAAAGCCTCTAAAGTGGACACTGGCAAGTTAAATGCTGTGCAAATCAGAGATCCTTCTGCACAACCGGACCGTGGAAGTGATGAATTTCTGGCTGCTGAGGTAGATGAACGTGATCGTCGACCTCGTTATAAGCTTTTGCTGATTTCTGGACCTCCTGGCATTGGCAAAACTACAATGGCGCATATTTTGGCCTCCATAGCTGGTTATCAAGTCATTGAAATGAACGCAAGGTGAATAACTAGCATCATCAACTTTAATTTACAGTTACTAAAGTATATTCCTTCTCAATCTGCATCTCGTCACATCACATTCTATGCTGATTAATACTCACTAAAATAAAAATATATTTTTATCGGCGTGATATCATTTTTACAGATAATTTATTGTTATCATTACAGTCTCTGTCTTTCCCAAAATATTGCTCGTGTGATATTAATAATTTGCGCTCATCATCCCGTATGTTATACTCTAGAGCCCGGGGTCATATGGCATGGAAAGGTTAACTGCACCACTCGAGCCTTAAACAGGACAAGATGCAATTCACTTTGCGTATAATGGCGACAAGTATCTTTTAGTGCAAAGAAGGTAACATCACGAGTCACATTCCTCTTTGTTTCCCTGGAGATAATGTGTATAATAATGGTAAATGATGACAACCATCGTCTTCAAAGCATTTCGAAATTTCCGGTACGTTGTTCAATAGTCTCTTGCTTATCTTACCGGCAACGGCATATGAACCTTGCCGTTGCTATCAGGATACAAACTTTTGCTGTGGCCAGCTTTGTAGCCGAAAATTGTCCAATGACTATTTATGACGAAATTTAAGTAAGCGTGACAAACGTGGTGAACAGGTTTCACCTGCTGAAGTAATTAGCGGCCGTTGCTGCCTCATATTAAGATGCTCTGACTAGATGGTGCTTGCCATCTGTGGAAGGTGGACTATCTATTATAAGGAAAAATGTATCTACATCAATCCCCCTGGCAGGACTTGTTCGCCTTTCCCATCCAACACATTCATGTTTTTTTAGAGATATTTTTGTCAGTTCAGAATCAATATTTAAACTGATATATTTCTGTTTGCTAAGAGAGATAATTCAATAAGGATATAATTGTATTCATTTAGAAACGACTGGATTCATGATGTTGCTGCCAGTATGTCTGGTCAAATCAGCTGGTTTGTATTTATATTAGGTGATATGGCTACTGGAAAAAGTTTAGGCAATAAATGGTCCTTATTTTTTCGCTTTTTGTTGGACTGTGTACCATTTTTAAATGCACTCACGAGGGACAACTATGACTTACGCATGTCATCATCTCATTTACTGAATGTCTACTCAAGTTTCGCTCTAATTTAAGCCATTGGGTGAATTCCATCAGTGCATATCGATTGACCATTTTATTTTGCCTAAATATATAGCCTTAGCTCTAAACTAGGTCAATAATTTGAAAGCTGATTGTATTGCTCCATACATTTATAATTGAATCTTCATTGAGCTGAGTCATATTTTCTCATCGCAATCATATTTCGAAGCACAAATTTGCGAGCAATGCTAGTCGATCTTTTCATGCAGTTCTAATAATTGGAAATTAGTTTCATCCTTGTTTTATTTTATTGAATAAAACGCAAATCGCCAGCGCAGTTACACTCTGTTATAAGTGGCGTTTGAACCAGAATTGTTTATAGAATACTTGTGTATTACTATGACGATGACATGTATGGTAACTTTTGCCAATTCTCCGTGAGTATCGTCCTAGCTTCGTTATAAGACTATTTATTATACCCTTCATTTTTACTTATGGTATTTACCCTGTTCAATTCTTTGATCTGTGTTGCTGTAGAACTTACAGGTAGCAGTTTACCATGGAAGTATTTGAGAAGAAAACTAAACACACTTGAAGCAAAGGATATTCGTTTTTCTGTTGTTAAACAATTTCGAACCAAATGATTCAAATTTTAATTATTCAAACAGCAGTTTGTGCAGTGAGATGGGCCTTTTGCGTCCAAAGCAATATGAATTTCCTGCTGACGACTGCTGCGCTGAACATGTAGTTCTGTCTCCCTACAATCAATTTCTCACTAGGAATATGCGACCCAGTGTTCTTTTACGGTCCACATATGACCATGAACGACTTATGGTTATATGGTAATGTAACATTAGTCAATTTTGGCTTTTGTATGGCTCTGCATGATGACTGTTAATGTTATAATGAAACTTGTCTTTACCAGTCATTATTTCCAGTTTTATATACAAAATTAATCTAAGTTATTTGGGAGGCGACTTGTGAAGTTGCTTCTTTAATACTGGAGCGTAACTCGCATAATCATGCAGTTGCCATGCAGTTTTCTTTTTTCTTGCCAGTCTATTTTTCCGCAGGCCTAACGGAAGCTCGGAATACGAGTGTTCGGTATCCTTATATGTGTGTTATTGGTGCTAATTAAAATAGTTGCAATGACCAAAATTGTTGTGTGGCGTAAATTTTTCAACAGTTGGCAATGATGCTTTATCCGACTATTAACTAGGAAAATAAATGCTATTTTCATATCGTTACTTCAACCACAGTGTGGGTATCAAAATTCAGCAACAATTTACTAGTATCCAGGCAAGACCGAACAGGCCTTCGACTAGAATCAACAAACATTCACTCGGATTGGCGACAAACTGAAGAGGAAAAAACAGATGGACATACTGTGACAGAAATTTGCAAACAATATGAGCGTTCAACACTGCAATCCGCACTTGCGCTGTTACCAAGTGAAGAACACAAATTTGCATAAAAAGGTGAAACGAAAGACTACAATCGGAAAATAATCACTCGTATACGTAAAAGCGAACAATTCGAACTGTTGGTTCATTCTCACGCCATCAATACACTAATGACCGGATCTCAGACATCACTTTGCAATACAGTGAGAAGGACCTTTACATGCAAACAGGCACACACAGACACAAACGCATACACACTTACCAATCAGCCAAAACAAGAAATAGAAAACCGAGTCATATTTGTTATGACCAACATATTCAAATGTAAACCCAGAATGTATATAAATGACAGATTGAAAAGCGAAGTTTGGTATTCTCGAAATAACTGGCCCTTATCCACTTTGTAATTTATCTGTTTTTCTTCTTATTAAAAATATACTGTGTAATATTCAGGGTAATATACATAATATAGTAAAATAATATATATATATATATATATATATATATATATATATATATTAGCTCTCCGCAACAAACAATATCTTATTCAGTCTATTGATACAAGAATAACCATACATTAAGCATCATTTTAATATAATCATAATGACCACTACACGTACTCGCACACTTGCCAATTTATTCTCAAATCAACACTAAGAAAGCCACAATAGATAGGAGTGTATATAACTGGATTTGTGCTTATATCCTCTTTCGTTTGTTAGCTCATTTCTATTTTCTTGTGATTGCAGATACCCGTATCTTTGCAACTTGTCTTGTACATTCGCCTGTATCGCCCGCAATATAGTAAGTTGTAGATGTATATGATAGAATTACAAAGGAAAAGCCTATGAAAAATACGTCACCGCTTCTTCGACTTTGTATGTTCTCTAAAACGTATTTAACAATTTTTAAATCTCTAGTTCTTGAAAAATCCAGCAAGCAGAAATGCTCAATGGTTTAGAAGTTGTGGCTAGTGTAAGTAGATGTTAAGGAACAAATCGTGAAGAAGCCTTGCATTTTTTAAATTTTTCACTGCTTTTATCAGTGAACCTTTTTACCCAAACGTTTTAGTGTTTTGTTTATATTTTTATTGATTTTAATTCTACATTACATGTTGGTTACTAGTCTTTATTTCTCTCTATTGCTCAGCGATGACAGAAGCGTGCCCATTGTTCGTGAACGTCTTACAGCAGTAATGACTAGTCAAACAAGTTTGAACCAGGCTGGTGATGGCCGCGGAAGTCTTAAGCCCAACTGTCTCATTATAGACGAGATTGACGGTGCTCAGTCAGCAACTATAGATCTACTCATCTCCGCTGCAAAAACACAGCTTCATTTGGCTCCCAGCAAAATGAACGAGTCGTTAGGTGGAGGAGGTAAACATCACGCCGGTGGAAAACGTCAGTCAAGTAGAAAACAACTGGCTTTGCGCAGGCCAGTTATCTGTATCTGCAATGACCTGTAAGTGAAGTCTCGAAAGTATGTTTAGTTTAGCCACCCGTCTTAAATTATGCGTCTTTTGATCGCCCCCTGTGTACTGATTTATCCTGAATTTTCAGGCTTTATTTTTTATTCGTATGCCTTACGCATGAGTTCAAGTACTAGTACGGAAATTTGCGTATGCTCACTTAATTCGATATATGTTTGTTCTGTCATGAGATTCATTTTAATAGGTCTAAATTATTTTAAATGACGGTTATTGTTATGCGTAAGGCATCCACGTTGGTTGTTTCTCCACTCTGTCGCTGTATTTACTTAAAAAGTATGATAGTACTGCCTATTGAATCTATGATGTGCGTAAAGCCTGCGCGATCTCTAGTTTTGTGAACGGCTTTTTATCTGTGCTCCATTCACGCTTTGTTGCCTTATTTTAATTTTAAACTCTTTTTAAAATAATCATTCACGTTTGCTTGTTTTATCGGTAATTGAAAAAACGACTACCCACTTTAATAGTAATCATATGCCTTTTTCTAAATTTTGCATGGACTTCTCAAAAAATTAATTGTGTTATTTTAATAAGGATCCTACGTAGTTAAATTTTGTTTATTCAATTTTTCAATTTTCACTACTGGTGGATGTAGGTATGCACCTTCACTGCGGGGTTTAAGAGCAGCAGGTGTCCCCTGCCTAATCCTGCGTTGTCCAGCATTGGATATATCAAGATTGTGTGATCGTCTCGCTGAGATTTCATTGCGTCAAGATTTGCAAATACCTAGACGAGCTTTGACGCATTTGGTTGAAGCAACAAATCGTGATGTTCGCTCTTGCATGAATGCTTTGCAGGTATGCTGTTTATTATGGTAACGCATACAATGTACACTAAAGATTTACAATTTAACAAACATTGATTGCACAGTTGGTAATAACAATTCTTAAAATCAGGTTCGCTAGTTTTAAATAAACACTAAATCCATTGAATAAACCTAGTAAAACAAGTAACAGCTTTAATAATGTGATTTATAAACTAAACATGATAAAGCATCCATTACTTACTTTTCGTATGTCAGCATAAACTAAGAATTGTTTAGTGTAGAAAAGGCAATTCATCCAGTAGACCGTTTTCGTCTTTATTGGTAACTCATCATATACTGGCCAGAATTTGCTACGGACAGGGAACGAACTTGGGCACGTCTGCTTCGGAATCTGGTGCTCTAACCACTGAGCCACCCTGCTGCACACTACACTACACACAATTTTCAGTTATATACTAACTAATGTAACTCGGTTAGTCTATTTTTCCTTGAGGTGGAGCTCATATGGCATCCATTTAGACACAAAGTTCCAACTAACCATCCAAAATCTGTCATTACTAAACAGACACCACACTACATGGGAAAGTGGTATTGAAATGAACAGTTATATAAGTAAACGAACATTAGTTGCGCGGGCGATGATAACAATTTTTATAATCAGGGATGCGATCTTGATATAAGCACCTGACCCATTAGTTACTTTCATATGTTAGTATAAACTAAGAATTGTATAGTGTAGAGAAGGCAATTCATCCAGTAGACCGGTTTCGTTATTATTGGGAACTCATCATGTACTGACCAGAATTTCTTAGTTTATACTGACATATGAGAGTAATTAATGGGTCAGGTGCTTATATCAAGATCGCAACCTTGATTATAATAATTGTTATCACCGCCTGCGCAACAAATGTTGGTTTAATGATTAAGCATCGTCGACTTACATAGCCTCATTTAATAATTGTTCAAAAAATTTCCATTAAACGATATATTTAAATAAAAGCAGACAATATAAACGAAAACATAACTAAATGGTTACTGGGCAATCCAAATCATTAAGCACTGAAAAATATATATATAAATATGGTCCAAAATTCAAACGCAAATAATTATATCGTTTAAAAAGCAGACAAAATACTACATGTTAATGATTAACCAATCAGTCCAGCAGTCAACTATGCATCTGGACCACGATGCCATAGTCAGGCAGCCAGCTCTGTCTAGCTGCACTTAAAAACCTCGCCGACATAGAAGGCTGAACCGTCGTCGTGTGCATGTGAAACTAAACTTCTGTTTAGTTCTGTTTGTCTATTTTAATTATTCACAATCTTTGCCCGTCATCACAAACAATAATGATGCACCAGTGATAGAGCATGCAGCACAAATGAACAATGCGCCGATGGTCTCCACACAACAAGGTTAATTATCTCAATTTTTGCTTTAAAACTGACGTGATCATAACAGTATTGTGTAGAGGCTTATTTTCCTCACTTCTGTTATATATATATATATATATATATATATATATATATATATTCTACCTAGATCCTCTTCCTCATAAATCGCACTTCCTTAATAATTTGTTTGCTTAAATTATTATTTTTGTCATTTTTATCTTTTTTTTTAATTTTGTTTTCTTTAATGGTTATATCGACGTAGAGCATTAGTTGCAAAATGAATTTTGTATTGCTGTGTATGACGATAGTGATTGGTGCACGATTATTAGCTTAAATATCAACCATATTCTTGCTGATCTGCTTTTCTCAACAGAGAGCCCTAGTATCAATTCTTGGCAAATGGAGTATTAGCTTCGTCTGCCACGTACCCTAATACAATCTACCAAGGTTTTTCTGCTGTTCTTTTTATCTTTGAAGATTAATCAACAATTCTTAGCGGACGGTTATTTGCTTAACCGCCGCATACATGAATTTCGATACCAGAGAGTAGGTTGGTCCTGCTCATTTCTTATCGAACAAGAGTCATCACATCGAGTCCAGGCGAATGTATACACGATTATCCAAACCAACTCCTAGAGCTGTGCTGAATCTCTTTCAACAAGGCATCATTAAATAATCGCAAAACAGCAATATAACGGCAGCGCTTTTGTTGCACGATGTCAAAGTTGCATCATCTCTTTACGCCATATTTGGCCCCTGTGTAATGACCAATTATCGTATAGCCGTTTCGCTCTCATAGGCAGACTTCTATATTACAGACCTATTTCCGACGTCTGTCAGTACAAATAGCTCAGTACGGCTAGAACGACTGCCTCGCATCCCACGAGGTCTCCAAGACAAACAAGTATCAATTTAAATAAAATGATTTCAGCCAAAATACAAAATTGTTTTCTAGAGATATCATATCAACTCATAAGTTTTCAATATAAACAAATTTAAATGTAGACTGGTTAATTGGCATTCATACCTTAATTCCGCAACAACACGCCTATGCAACACAGCCTTCCTTAATAATCGATCATATGTCACGAACAATGCCTGGATTCATCTTCTTGGAAATTGTTGATTGTATTCCTAATTTTATCCATTGCGTATTGGTCTCTTATGCATTGTCTTCAGTAGCATAAACCTATGTCGCTTCAATTTAATTTTTTATCTTAAAGCAGAACAGTAACTGCAGCGACATTATTGCACGATGACTGTCCTTGACTTGGCTTCTATTGTAATGGTCAATGCCTGTTGAACCACCACAAATGGATCCATCACTCTGTATCGGACTCGCCCTCATTGTCTGACTTCTTTACTATACTCTCCTTTGCTTCTCTCATTTTGGTACAGTTAATCCAGCACGGATAGAACGACTGCTTTAGTTCCCATGAGGAAGTTCAAACAAAAGTAACGGCTTTGATAATTGTATTTAGAGACAAACCCTGATAATAGGTCGGCGTATATTTCCTTATTATACATTTCTTAATGAAAATAATTCTTAAACACTGTGTTGATATAAAAGCACACGAATATAGTTGTGGCATATTAACTAAAAGTTCAAATATATAAAGCATTAATTAGTCTCTACGTAATGCTGCTCTATTCTAGCCATCCAAATGGCCTAAAGTAATCTTGAAATTAATTTACTGAAACTGAGCACAATATGTAACTGTAGTTAAAAGTTCAAAATGTATAACCTAATTAAGCAATATATAACGATTATAGTGATATTAGTCTAAAATCAAACACAAAATTGCATTACCTCAGTAGTTTAGCTGAAAATATTACTAATTTATTTCTGGGTTATCAACATCTATAAGCATCTAAAATATACACATGATTCAAAGCTAAAAATCAAACATAATTAAACAATTTATGGCGTGATTTTTGTGGCGTTCTAAAAATAAAAAAAAGATTAAAATTCTATAGTTATTATTAACCGAGCAATCAGTCGTTCAGCTATACATTGAACTATTATACGATGACTTAGCCTGGCAGTTCGCTCTGTTTAGCTGCACTTCTTCATGATGCTCCTTTTGCTTTAATAAAACTAGTCGTGTAAAGTCGTGCTCACATGCTCGAGCACCATTGAAATGTAAGAAAACGGCGACTGGCAACACTGCGTTCTCTGTACGCATGTGCACTCTTTGCTGCTTTCCTCAGAAGGATTCCTTAAAATAAAGCAAATCGCGCTAGTTCACACAATGTTTGATTTCGGCTGGGAAGGAGGTTCATAAATTAAATACGAGATGCGCCACCGTTATCAATGGCCCACCATCGTTGCTGTTCTAGGATATTCATCCGGTTTAGCTCCGATGTTTTACAAGGATTTCTGTGTCCACAAATTGTTTTATTGTGCTGCCATTGTAGTCATTTATGAGGTCGTTTCAAAACTCCCCTGAGTGGAGATGGTTGATGATTTTCTTTTGGAAGAAACGAAAGAACTCCAGAGATCTATTAATTGTTCTTAAGAAGTGTCCATCCGTTACATTTTCACACTAAGCAACTTTAAGTTGGTTGCCGAGGGTCGTGTGGAATGGCGCCCTACTGCCAGTCGATGAATTCGTTGTTTCTTGATGAGACCTGAACGATCGGTTTCTTCCGATATTTCCAGATAAATGCGCTTTGCTTTAACTGTATTTCACAAATTATCCAATCCACTCAGGAATCACCCGATTATTTCACTTAGCAAAAAGTCCAAGTTCTTCACGTCGAATATACTTTTTCTTTATTCTGTTCAGATACGAGATGGCCGACTATAGTTGCCATTGCTCAATCTGGTTTTTAAAGCGTTTTTAACTGAGCGTTATGTCACATTGATCTTGACTAAAAGGTAATATTCGATCAGTTCAATTCTGCCGTTATTTGATGTATCACGACCATCGAACGTTGTGATAGCACAGCCATTGCGTTTGTTTCTATCCTATTTGAGAAGGAAAAAAAATTACAAATCCTGCATGTCAAGATACCGTGGAAAGCCTGATGATTGGTTGGTACAACGGAATTGGTATACCAACTATTATTCGCGACATCCGTCATTTGATCGTGCTGCACCATGCCCACACTAACCAAGAGATATTTGAATGGGCAATAACTTGTGGAAGCCTCGCGGTAAACGTGGTCTAGTGCAAGTATCTGGCTAATTTTGCCTTATGCTTGTCTTGAATCGACTGTTTAGCGGATATGAACCTCTTTTATAGGGTGCATTTGATTCAGTCGATCGTGTTGTTCTATCCGATATTCTGTCGTAAAATGGTATGCCCGCCAAATTTGTAAATATTATGCGCGCTCTCTACACGCACTTCAGGCCGCCTTAAGGTTTAAAACGTACTTTACTTCCAGCATTAGTGTTTGTCAAGGATATCCAATTTTAATATTTTGTTTAAATTTGTAATGGATGATGTTGTGAATAATTTTTTTCCATACATTCAGGATACAGGCGTTGAAGTTCTCTAGTCTGTAGATTAGTGATCTTGACTATGCAGACGATAAAGTTTTTATTGACCAGTCGAGATTCAGCTTAGGCCACCTTGAATAGATTAACTATCTTTATTCTGTCTTCCAGTATGAAATTCACACCCTCTAAATGTAAGATACTTATACAGAATCATCTAACACTCCAACTCTGCGGATGGTAAATGAAGACCTGAACGTTGCTGACATACCTTAGTAGTTCTATCAAGGACTCTGGTATTTCGGCCTGATGTTGTGATTATGAGAATAGCGAACTCTAGGGAACTTTCTCCAGCCTTCGCCATTTTTGAATAAAAGTGAATATTTCACTGGGCCTTAAATTTCGTGTTTGCAATGCATCTGTACTTGCAGTTTTATTAGATACCAGTGAGACTTGGTCTATTAGAGTTGATGATTTTAGGTTTTCATAAGTATTAGACCATTTTTGTTTGAGAAACATAGCACACATAGGTTACCAACAACGGATAACGAAAGCTGGCATCCGTAGTCGTAATTTTGGATCGGTCAACAAGGGCTCCTCCTTTGTAAAACAAGTAAAGTTCTATCAACTGATTGGACTCGGTCATGTTTTTTGTGTGCCATCGATTCGATTGTGCAGTAAAGCAGTATCCTCTCATCCAGTGCCAGATTGGCGTAAGAAACAAGATGGACAGCTTTTGATATGGTCGAAAAAGCTAAAGTCAGTTAAATTCAAATTGAGTAGTGCGGAACCCAATTGTGTGCTTGGATGTGGTCCACGAGGCATTAAATTTCTTGGTTGGAAACTCTGCGCGATATGGCATCGAGTCGAGCCAAGTGGTGATCTTGTTAAAGATCTCTAGAGTAACCAGTTTAACTTTCTTGTCTTAGTTGAGCAGAGTTAGCTCCGAGATTTGATTGTGTTTATCACATGAAAACTGGAAGAAAACTTTATTGCCAGATCTGCCTTGGTTTAAAGCTGACTTGTCCATAATTGTGTTGTGTGTGTTATCTAGGTAAATTTACTCATACTAGTTATATCCCTTCATAAATCACTTTCCTTTAATAATGTCTTTACCTAAATTGTCAACATTGTCATTATTTCTTTTTAAAATTTTTGTTATGGTTATATGGCGGTTAAACATTTATTACTAATGATGATGAAGTGATAGAAGTTTATTTGCTTGTTTAACAAGTTTTAAATGTTGGCGGATTCAATGGTTTTTATACGAAAATTAGTGGTACTTATTCATTGTTGATTACTTGTATGAGTTATGCTGCCCAAACAAGCACAGTGAATGCTTTTAAGTGTATAAGCTATTTGTTTCTAAAGGCTTAAACGTTTGACATCTGTATTTTCAAATTAGCGTACGCACGACATTTAAGGCAAAATAAGTTACTATCGTATCCCCAAAAATTGCGAAGATTGGAAGAGGCTAATCAAGTTTTTTTTCAATTTTCATATTCATGACGTCACTTATATTACTTGAATTAGTTATGCAACTAACAAAATAATTTAACCTATGTGGAGTAGTGCAGATAGAAATAGCTGCTTGATTAACTAAATCAGTTTATTATTTTAGATGCATAGCTTATTGGCTGAATGATTGGTTTACCAATATCATGTCTTTTATCTGCTTTATTTTATAACGCTTATGGCATTTGAGTCATAAACAATTTTATTCGAATTGCCTTTTTAGTTTTTAATTGTAAGTATTTATTTTTCAATGCTTATATTTTAGATCTTTCAGAAACTATTTGGTTATAATTTCCTGTTGATCTAGACTTTCAATGCATAATTTGATTTGCTTTATTTTTACCTATTATAAAATTGAACAGTCGTCATCCTTTAAATACTGTTTGTCCGTCATCCTTGTCGGACGTCATCGCTGGTTGTAAAATTGTTAAATAATTAATACGTAAATGATATTGAACTAAAGTTTTATTGCAGAATTTTATTAATTGCAAACTTTGCCGCTACCAGCAGTACTTGTGCAAAGAAATCGTATAATATTTATCAATTTGGCTGGAATACCATTTTTCGATCGAATATCGAATAGATTTTAACAATAATTGATTGCGCGGGTGGTGGTAACAATGCTTTAAATCAAGTTTGCGAGCTTGAAGTAAACACCGACCCCATTGTATTTAACCAGTCTTCGAACAACATAGCAAAACTACCGCCAGCCGCAACGCACTGACGCGTTTCGACCTTCCATGATCATCATCATAGTACGATGACAAACTGACTATCGAGGATCAAACCGCATTGAATATATATGGAAATCAAATTTAGATATGCGGCTCTCACCTCTAGCAGTCTTGCATACATTGAACTTAACTGGAAATGTCGGCTGCACAATTTCTATGCGGTTTGATCCTCGATAGTCAGTTTGCCGTCGTACTCTGATGATGATCATGGAAGGTCGAAACGCGTCAGTGCGTTGCGGCTGGCGGTAGTTTTGTTATGTTGTTCGAAGACTGGTTAAATAAAATGGGGTCGGTGTTTACTTCAAGCTCGCAAACTTGATTTAAAGTATCGAATAGATTGTTGTGATCAACCGAGTCGACTGCACACTTGAAGTCTATAAAGACGATTCTTGTGAGACGGCGATATACATCTAGCTCTTCAAGTAATTGTCTGAAGGAAAATTATTACCTTTAACACACTGACCTAGGCGGTAATCTGTCTGTTCTTCGTCTAGTAAGCGATTGACGGCGTATGATAATCGAAGTAAGTAGCCTAGATAGTCAAGCTTGTACCACAATCACTAACGAACAACTAACGATCGGCTTTTTTGAAGAGGAACATGATGGTCAATACAGCACTAAATATATCAATCATCGTGCTATGAACTGTCACCACCTTCTATGAAAATGATTGATATCAAATCATTTAATTTCTTATTTCTAATTCCATGTGGTGGAAAGTAATGCAAACCAGACAGAATTGAAAGTTAAGATGTCTGAACCAGTTTGAATTCATTTATCCGCTCTGCAAGACTCAGCAGATAAGGCACCTTTATCTACTCGCGTAAGATGGCTTATGCAATATGGAATCATTATTTTTATTTTTTATAGTTATGCGTGAACTATAAATTCCTGGTGGGGATAGCTGCCAATTTAGGTTTTACTTTTTTATTTGATCGGCCAAACAAGATTTAAAAATAACGTCTGCCCATGTTTCCATAGAAAAAGTTTTATCGGCGGTTGAAACTTTCCTTTCGCGTCTGGCACACGTGCTCTCATTCTGTAAATTCTTGCTTAAACGAGAATTTTTTCGTATTAAAATCGAACCCGAGGCTTCGCATGCAATTTGATGACAGTTTTATCTCATTAAAATCAGCAAGGTTTTTGATAATAATACCAGTAGGACTAGCTTGGTTACGTATATTTCTTTGTCTATGGGCCAACCGATTTATGATGTCTGGTCAGTCTTTCTCTCGGGTGGAACCTGGTCAGTGTCGTGTTTGATCTAAATTTCCAGTTAACCATGTCATGTTATGTCGATAAATGATATTGAACTTAAGTTTTATTGCAGAATTTTATGTTGTACGTGTGATTATTAAAAACTAAACTTGGCGAAGGTGCAATGCGTTAGATTCACATAATAAAAACATTTTAATTCACGTAGCATGTTTTTATATTAGTTCTCTTTGTTTCCTTGTCGGTCATTCTTTTTTTCTTTCTCCTCATTTAGGAGACATTGAGTTATGTTAGAATCTCTTCAATTATTCTTCTCTGTATGGATGTGACATTCTTGTTGTCGTTTTAGCATTAACTATCGCACATCTTGTTGAAACTTTTGATTATTATGTATACTGTTTGATTGTGTTTAACATCTAGTGCATTCGAAGTCGACAACTAGCTATCAATTCGCGCTCGTCTGATGGATCTGGCGGTGGTGGTGGTGCCTTGGCTGATGAAGCTGGTAGTAGTTTGGAATTTATTGAACAGAGTCTGAAAGATATCCGACGTACGGTTTATCAGGCTTGGCAAGAGGTGTTCACCATTAGAAAGACTGCGCTCGGTCCAGCCTGCTCTGCGCCTGGCTCAATCTCATCAGCTGGTTCTTCAATTCATTCTGAATTGGCTCGCAGGCAGGCTGCAACTGCTAGAGCCCAAGCCATTCTTCAAAACTCTGCTGATTCGTCTTCAGCGCCTAATAGTCTTGGCGTTAACACGCTGTCATCCAGCTGTTCTGCAGACGGTTCCTCGAGTAAACCATCAATTTTGGTGTCCGACGCAAATCTGGTTCAGAGGTATTTTACATCTGGTTGACAACCGATTAGATAGCGTCTAAGCTATATTTTGACGCTTGTTTGAAGAATAAGATCGATGTTTATCTCAAATTAGAAAACTTTTTATGAATGCTTGCCATCATCACTTGCACAAAAAATGATAGTAAAAGCTACAAATCAATTATTCTCGAAGCTGCTTAGAATTTATTCATCTCCCATTTCGTCTAAGTAATTTTCAATCATTATAAACTATTTAAATAATGTTTGTTATTTTCTATCAAAATTTAGCCAATAATAGTATTCAATAATCACAGATATACACATACATATAGGCAAATATAACACATGCGATATACACCAGTATACCAGTAATTGGATAGATACATGCTTATCGAGGTTCCACTAGTTCACCCAGAGTTCTGGATAAAATTGATCATGAATTCAATGAACAGTCTTGTTTAGACAAGTCGCTCGATTAAGTAATTTGTTCGGATCACTAAATATTCTGTTTATTTCTCATGCTGGTGAACATTTTTCCACATACATGAACTTAGATCAGTCATATCTTCAAACCCGAAGCTAAAAAATATGGTAATCGATATATAATTTATTATTATTTGTTTATTAATTAATTTAATAAGGTTCAAATCTTCTGACTTACAGAGCAGTAATAAATAACAAAGCTAGTCAGAGAAATCAAAACTAGAGAGCGTAAAAAGAGTAAAAGGGATTATCGAAATGATCACGAGAAAGCTTTATGCCAAATTGTTAAATTCAAGTCTAAATTTAGAATAAGCATAAAGGATTAACTATAAATTAAAGTAGAAGTAAAATTAAATCTAATAAGAATAGACAAATTCGAGCAATTTAGAAGAGTTATTTAAAGTAATGTAGCAAATTTATTTCCGCATAGGATAGAATGAAGCCGACTTTATTAACCAATTTATCACAATTTTAATATTTTGCACTGATTAAGTAATCATTCTGATTAAATACTGTTTGTTGCGAAGAACTAATATATATGCAAGTATGTATTAGGTTTTGCGAACCTAGTAACAAATTAGTTCAGTTGGGATCTCCTAATCTCCATGTGTCAAATTATAATTGAATTTCTTTATGAATACCTCTATTGGCGTTTGAATTTATTCCTGTGAACATCATTTTCATAAAATATGTCCCTAAGCCTTCTCAATTCCTTTAGTCTTTTTTGAGTGATCTATTCTAAGATTCCTTAATGTTATATATTTTATATGCCTACTTTCAATCCGTATGGATTGAGTAAAAATAAATGAGGATACCCGAATAAGTATCTAATATATAGGCATCCTTTTCTAATATTCCGATTTTTATCTTTCCAACGAACTGCAAATTACCTACTTAATTAAATATATTAAAGAATTTTATTTATTCGTCATCACCTTGTTACTAAATTATAAACACATGAAGGAAACACAAAATCAAGTTCAATTTGAAAAGTGTTCTTTTTAGCAGTCTTTCAAGAATAACACAGGAATATTCTCTACCTCCCGTGCGATAAATGGTAATTTAACGCATAGATATTTATTCAATCGAGGCAGTCAATCGTTGCTCCATTGGCAAGATTCTTACTTGTTTCTGATATTCATTCATGAAAGTAAATCATGTAGATTAAATCCATTTTTTACAGTTCCAATGCACTTCTTTAAGTAATACGGCTTCCATCTAACACCAGGTATTAAATTAGAACCAGTTAAATGCATTTCAACGGATCTGACATTTGGATGCCTGTATACATAGATTTAACATCTAAGTTAACTATTCTGTAATTCTACTGGCTTTCATTTCTGAACTACATCAATGAAACGATAGCTGTTGATTAACGTACTGTCTAAAAAAGCAAATATTTCCTATTTCAATAAAAAAGGAATTTCGACATCTTATAATTTGGTGAATTTTTCGCATTTACAATTATGCTTATGCAAATTCACTAAAACATACACCTTTGGTAGAACCGTATACCTTCGTTTGAATGGATTTCCTTGAGTCTTCTTAAATTCCTCCTGTGTAATTATGTTATTTACCAGTCGTAATTTCACCCCTTAATTTATCTGTAAGGTGATACAAGTAAACATTCATTGATTGCGCGGGTGGTGGTAAAATTTCTTTAAATCAAGTATGCGGGCTTAAAGTAAACACCAATTCAATTGTATTTAACCTTCCGTCGAACAAAATACGGTAGTGTTGCTATGTTGGTTGACGACTGGTTAAATACAATGGGATTAGTGTTTACTTCGAGCTCGCATACTTGATTTAAAGAAGGTTTATTACCAACCGCGGAATCAATGAAAGTTTAATTATATTACCCTACGGAAAAACTTCGTTCTTTGGCTGGGCTTCCATAGGAACAGCAGCATGTAGACAACGGTTAAGTATATAATGCTTCTTTATTACATCTCTTTGAAAATAAATTGTCCACTCCTACTGATGAGTCGCCAATTAGCTCAGAACATCTGTATACACGAGATCATATCTTGCATTCATGCTAACTTAAATATATCTTTCTGGTCATATACATTTAATGTCATCTACCAGGAATTCGAAGAGCAACATGTCTTATTTTTGTCGTGTACGTATTCAATTCATATTTTCGCTTATCTATGCATTTAAGTAAGATTTTCATTAATCTAAACCAAAAATCGTGCCTAAGTGCCCTTCTAGCACCATCTTATGTGACTTGAAATCATATTTTTTGCAATTTGGATTAACGTTTCATATTAAATACTTAACTAAAACTTAAATATAAGAGATATACAAAGTAAATGGATACTTACCTGTACAACAAAAACCACACTGGAAGGAATAACAAATAAGTTACAATGATTCAACGCAGATAAAGCGGAAACTAAAAGATAGCCGTATAACCTAGGTAATAACAGGTTTGAAATTGAGTTAAATAGGAACTGTATGAATGAACTGGAAGATTACAACTGTATTGAAGGAAATACATTTCGCAGTAAGCTGCATAACGAAAATGGAAAACTAGAAGTGAACACTCCAGGAACATACGAAATAACGTTCAAAGACTAATCTGATGTATGTAGGTGACATGGTGAGCACAATTAAGATTGGGAGTGGAGCTCATAAAACAAGATTTAATTATGATCACATTCAGATATCTAATATAGCTTGGCAACCACAAGAAACCAACCATGAGATTGATTTTGTTAGCTGTAAACACGCCTCCCTATATAACCGCACGTGTTTGACTAGTGTAATACATTAAATCTATGATAAATAAACTAATACGTTTGGCTCTATTGTTTAAAATTATAAAGTATATTTGCTACGCTACTTTGAGTAATTCTTCGAAATTGTTGACTCAATTTATCCTCTATTTCACCCTATAGGTAATCTTTTATACTTACTCTACATTTGAGCTTTAATTATACAATTCTGCGTAAGGCCTTCTCACGATCATTTTCACGCTCTCTAAATCCAAATTCCTTCGTTAATTCAACACATTTGTTGATTTCTCTGATTATCTTCAGCACCCAAATTTCATTCGTGGATAACAAAGTCAAATTGCTTTATTATTTATTGCAACTTTGTAACCAAGTGACACACCGCATTAATTATCTTTTTAGACGCAATTAAATTATCTATTGTTTACCATAGTTTAAAGCTGTGGTTTGATTGATCAAATTTCATATATGTTTTACAATATTTACTGACATGAGTACGAAACACAATAACTTACTGAACGCGTATATATGATCATGTATTGCTCATCATATATTGATGCAAGTATATCCATCGATTGAGAATATATATATATATATATTTTTTTTTTTTAAATGTATATATGGTGGCTATTCTTCAAATACACAACACACTTCTAAAACTACATGCATTTAACCACATAATGTTGCACATGTGTACATTGGATATGTTTTTATTTATGTAGATGTAAGTTTATACTGTAAATATTGATTACTATTACTGGTTAAATGGTGATATGAAATTAAAAACGTGATTTACTTGGTTTATAAAACGAGATTTGTAGGTAAGATACTTAATTGCATTATTTTATTGGCTATTCTATACTGCCTCGTGAGGGAATTTGAGAATAATTCCGGTTTTGTGTAGGATAGATGGACAGAACGACAAATTTTAAGTGCTTCAATTATGTAAGTAATTGCGGCTTGTCAAACACCGCTATTCAAATTGCAGTTAGTAAATACTCTGAATGCTACACTATTAAGCGTGAGAGACGTGCTTTTACGATGGCCACGAAATGCTTTAACTTGTGACTGGCTGTAGTCTTGCCGTTTTTATACTTCTTAAAAGAATGTGACGTGGGCTTATCTCTCATGTTCAAACCTGGCCTGAATAACTTGTAAATGTTTTCCCACTAATTCTACCATCACTATCAGTTTTTGATACTACTGGCTAGCGGCCAACTTGTGTCGAGGTCATGGTCTAGTCGACAGTTTGTCTTCCAAACAAAAACTGTTTACAGTTTGATTCCTGTGAGCAGCAATTGACTTGGTCAATTGGTCTGACGTTTACGAAGAGGAATGGACATTAATCACTTTAGCTTAGCTTATATGGTCACGCGCGTTCAGTTTATTATATGAAACTGATTGCTTCTCAGTTCTAAACAAACCTCCATGGCGCATGCGTATCATGCGTAATTCGTCGGTCACCAACATCGTCATCACAGACTGTCATGCAAAAGCCGTTGGTAACTCTTGCTTTACTGTCATATAGCCATGAGAAGAAGAAAAAAAATTAACCTAAAGAAATTGTTTTTTTTTAGTTAATATAAGTATATTTACCTGGATAACACACCAAAGTGAGGAAAACTAAATTTC
>JAQBSW010009708.1:0-27497 GCA_029291075.1 Eudiplozoon nipponicum | reverse complement strand
AGGCTAACCAAGAACCATTAATTAATAAATGACTGAAATTTGTGTGTTATGTGTGGCAGGGTGTCTCATTGGTTGAAGCAACAGTTTCCGAAGCAAACGTGCCCAGGTTGGAGCCCTGTCCGCAGAAAATTCTGGACAGCTCGTGATGAATTTCCAATAAAAAAGAAACCGGTCTACTGGATGAATTGTCTGTTCTACATTAGATAATTCTTAATTTATACTGACAAATATATGTACATGATGGGTCAGGTGTTTATATCAATATCGCATCTTTGATTAAAAGTAATTGTTATAACTACCCGCGCAAACGACGCCATTTAATTATACTAGGTAATTATCCGCTTTATGATTCTTTCGTATTTGGTGAAATAATTCAAAGTATAAATGTTAAATATAAGATTATGATGTCTTTTGACGTTACGTCTTTGTTTATGAATGCTGCAATTGAAAAAAATATTGACTTTATGGTTCAAGTTGTAGACCAAAACATATTAACTTCTCTTGACCTGCGTCATATTCTACGTAAGCTTATTTTACCATGCATGAAAGATGTACAGTTTCATTTTAATTGAAGCATCCATAAATAGGTTTATGTTGTGGCAATGGAGAGCCTCTTATCTGAAGTGCTAGCTGAGATGTTCCTAGGTCATCTTGAGAGCTCTTCATTAGATAGTAACATGAGTATATATGTACATTGCAAACGTCATGTTAATGGTAGTTTACTTGTTCTTAAAAACAAGCCGCAACGCATAAAAATACCAGATTCACGTCATGGCATGAGAAAGACGATTATCTGACTTCCTTGGATGTTCTACTAAAGTAAGATGCTAATCTTAAATTAAAGATCACCATTATCCATAAGTCATCCTGGTCTTCAGAGTATCTGCATCACGGCAGTTTCTTGTCGTTTCAATATAAATTATCGATCGTTCGCGGCTGTTTTCTCAAGGATTGACAGACTGGTTAGTCCAGATTCAAAATGTGATAACTTTGCTAAAGCAAAATATATCCAATGTCAATTGGCTATCATAGACAAATAACTGAGTTAGTTGTTAAAAGGGAAATTGAACAAAAACAGAAGTTTTTTGGACCAATATAAATGAAAATTCCCTATATATCCAATATAAAGGTGACGCTGTTTCACGCACAGCACAGAAACGACATAAATACACACATTTAATGCAGCTAAATTAATAAAGTTATCTAAGGTAAAATAGCTACCACTATCAGCAATGGGAGAGCAATAGCTGTTAATGCCGATCTTAAATATTATTGACCAATATACATGCACTTGTGGTCGATTAACTTACGTCGGCTGATCTACCAGACTGTTAACTACTCGAAGTAAAGAACGTTTCAACTTAAACGCCTCTTTCAAATCAAATGGTGAATGCGCGTATGCAATCGTACAAAATATCATTAAAATCTCACATGCAAGTTCTCCAGACGTGGAATTTACGATAATTACTAAATGCAAAATCAGAAGTGAGCTTGCCACACATGAAACTCTATGGATAAACAAACTGCATCCTGATTTATGCAAAATAAATATCATCTTCGGGCATTAAGCCTAAACTGGAGGTGAAGCAATTCATCGATTCGTTTAGCTACGATTGGAGGATTTGGCGGTGATAACAATTACTCTAATCCATGTTGCGATGTTGATATAAAAGTATTTGACCCATTATGTACATACATTTGTCAGTATAAATTAAGCATCGCATAATGTAGAAAAGGAAATTCATCTAGTAGACTGGTTTCGTCCTTGTTGGAAACTCATCACGTACTGTTCAGAATGTGCCGCAGACAGGGCTCGAACGAGGACACGTCTGTTTAGGAATATGGTGCTCTAACCACTGAGCCATCACGCCGAACATTAAACACAATTTTCAGTTGTAGACTGAATAATATTTCTTGTTTAGCCTTTTATGAGTAGAAAATGACAGACAACCGGTTCTTGTTTCAGATCAATTCTCATATTACCTTTGCAATTTGAGAGACTACTATGACCATATATATATATATATATTATATATTTATATATATATATATATATATATATATAGTTTTATTAGCCTCAAAAAGCAGAAGCTGCTGTTATATACAGCAAGTAGGTCTAATCCCATTTTTACAAATGTCCCCAATGTGACACTATCACGACGCAGGGTATGATTGCCAACTTGTCTACATGAATCGCATCAAATGGGAAAAGTTGCGTAACAAATTTATCAAAAGCATTTCCCGAAAACAGAAGGCCACATTTCCTTAAAATTATTTAGATGCAGAAAGTAACTGAGGAACATTTTCTTACAAAAATGAATAGCTTGCTGTTAGACTTCGAGAGATACTATTAAATGTACACACCCATTTTCATCTGAATCAATAATGATAAACACAAAGTAGGACCCAAAAAAAGTTATTTGGTCACGTAATACCTTGTATGCTTAACGTGTAAGGAAAGAATTGGCGCAATAAATTTTAACAGAATTTTTTGTTAAAGATACGCACATTTGTTAAATTATATTTAGTGTGTGTTCTTTCCGACTAAAGAATTGTCAATGTTCATAAGAATGTTAACAGTAAAAGTAGAACTTCTTACATTTCTCGCATCCCATAGGCGAACCATTTTATCAGTGGAACCACTCAGAAGAAGATTGCCATATGGAAGCCACTCAACTGAATTAAATCCTCCACCTGACGTGTTTGAAACATCATTTGTTGATTTTTTAGGCTTTTGCAATCTAAGAACTGTTCGGCAAACGGGGAACTCTAATTTATTTGAATGACCCAATCCGTCCGTAGTTGCATCTTTCAATTGTGATGATAATTGCGTGGAGCAGTTGAAAATTGCGCTTTGAGACAGATTGCACGAAAGATTTTTCATCAATAAGCCTGTGTCAATGTCCCACAATCGAAGGGTCCCATCAAGTCCACAGCTGGCAAGTACTGAACCGGTCCAGTGCCAACACAACGCCCACACCGGACCAACATGTTGACCTTTAAGTTCCAAAATCTGTTTGCAGTCTGCGCGACCGTCAATTGCGCTACTTTCACTTGGTGATTTATTTGCTGGTCCACGGATTACCTTCTCGTTTGGAGCACGTATTTTATTATATGATTCTTGTTCCTCATTTACCTTTATCCTAGTTTGCCATAACTTTTTAAATAAATATTTAAATTTAAAAGGGACATGAGAAACTAACTATTCATTTAAATCCAAGTTTTAAACTCAATTTAGGTTAAAAAATTAAAACGAAAAAGTTAAATATAGTTTTTATTTTAATTTGACGGTAAGATTTAGTTGCTAGAAAGAGTGTTTATTTGCTTTCGCGCAACAAGTGTTCCTTCCCAAATAAGCGATATAACCTGCCTTGATTCAGATAACAGTATTTAAATGACCGCGTGTGTGTCCCTAAAAACTAAAAAGAAAATTATAGAAAGACAGTCTGATTAGCATTTGCTCGCTGGAAGTAAAAACTGACGTTCATTGTGCTGTCACATAAAACAAGGATCAGCACTTTAATGTAAAAAAATATAAAGACTAGCTTGACTGATTGAAGCCTGATTGAATCATCAGCTATGACTGAAAAATTTCACCACCAAAATTCCAGTACCTTGAGTGAAAGATAAGTTTCCATTGCAAGCGACATCTAAATTTATCTGTAATACGATTGTTTCTGTGGACAATCAGATGCAAGCAGATGCATTAGAAGATATAATTCACGCTTATCGGAGCACATAATAAATTGGTTGGTGGTGCAAAATAATGTGAGTGCTGCACATACGTTGATAACTGATTATGTTTGTTCCCTGTGAATTGTCAGCAAAGCGATTTTCAATTTCAATTAAGACTAAGTGTGTTAGCGTGATCCCGTATTCAGAAAAGATTTCAATTAATCAACGTTGTCCAGAACTGTGCAAGTAACAAAAATTCGTCTCTGCAATGGCATTACCATAGGACTAGGAAAGCAAAATGCAAAACTGTGCTCAATTGTCTTCGTTTTCAAATATATATATATATATATATATATATATATATATATATATATATATATATATATATGTATATATATATACCATTTTAAATATGGAATGTCTTTCTATCTAAAAATAACTTCTTTTTTATTCATATCGCCAGTAAAACAAGTTGACGCGATCGAGCAAATCGTTACTGTAAAATTTGAAATGTTTGTGTTGCGCATCTACTAACAAATGAGTTTCAATAGGAACTAAAGCATAAACCGAAGTCAGCATGAACGGAAATTATAATCTCGTGCACATTAGTTTCGTGAATACTAGCGAATCATCATTAGGAGCCGGAACTATACCCTATACCCCTATATATTTTGGTGAAGGTTGTGTGGCAATTGGACAGTAAAATCACCCATTAGAATGCGTAAACCTGCAGTAGTAAAGCTCACATCATATGAAGTCCTAGACAATGCGTCTTCAAAGCCAATCTGTTATATAAAATACATGCATAACTTAATATTGAATCAGGAAAATACTGGAAAGTAAATGAAGAGTTCCGAATAAGGACAAAACCGGTCTCCTGAATGAATCTTCGTACCTCATTTCCAGTTTTTAGTATGAACGATGTTGAAGCCTTCAGAGGTCGAATCAGCACCAAGCCACAACGAGGACGGCATCTGTGCGTACTTGGACATGAGGACTAATCGGATCTATGCGAAACAGATAGCTCAAATCTTGACATGCGTCACTATGACGTCCGCACACCGCAATCCTTGAAAAAATATATTATTGAAACACCGTGTCTGTAACAGTTATTAAAACTCAATATTCTATGTACTTTCATGTTCTTAATTCGGCCGACATAAAATAACTTGATCTGATTACTTTTTGTAAACACTGCTTTGTTTGCTACGTTGAGCTGGGCCCATCTAAATGACGTCTTCTAATAGGTGGCTGCATACAGACTTTCATCGCTTTTGCAATCAGTTTCCACCAACGTTTATTTGTACTTGCAAAGATTCGTTTTCCTATTAAACCAGAATGGTTTTCTATAGCCATACTATTCATTTGCGTTTACTCGAATATATGTCGCACAAAAGCAGTTCTTAACTAGTGCCACTTATTCAAATTCAAAACGGAAATTAAAATTGATTGGTAATAACGTTTTGCTGGGCAAATATTTCGCAACTAGATTGTGTCTTCTGTACATGGAAGGCCAATTAATGGTTAAAGCTTTTGTTCATAGAACTAATACGTGGAAAAATCTTGGTTGAAATGCGAATACACCGACGAGATTATGGGTTTGTAGATACTGCGCAATAATACGATAAATGCTAAGGTTCATAATTCACTGGTGTTGTTGACTTCCATAGGATGAAACTAAAGTAAATAAGTTGAAGTGTTTTCGTTTACAATATAAAACACGTACTTTTATCACACCATCGCCTCTCACGACAGCTAAATGTTGGCCCTCCGGATGAAAGTCAGCTGACGTATAGGAAAGTTTGGTTTTCACAAAATCTTGCTTCGCGTGATCAGAAACACCTGCTGTCTCATTTTTTATGGAATTGAAGATGCAGTCATTCGTTGGCATGCGCCACAAACGCCAACATCCGTCATCTCCTGTTGAGCAGAGTACAGAATTTGTCGGATGCACGGATATCCTTCAACAAAACATAAAATTAACAAATCAATTTGTTGTAAAATGTATATACTATTAATTTGATTACGCAATTTGCTTGTACGGAAAAATTGGGAACACTCGTAGGTCGGTAAAATCTTGATTCCTTTACATTTCTAGGTGTAAAGGTCTTGTCTGGCATCAATCGATACCTTCTCATCTGTCCCTTTACTCTGAAGCCGTCCATCAGCTTCTTGTCTGAAGACGAAGTTGGAACTAGTTTTTCTGATTTTTTTCCGAATATTCGAGACT
Source organism: Eudiplozoon nipponicum (assembly GCA_029291075.1). NCBI lineage: Eukaryota > Metazoa > Platyhelminthes > Monogenea > Mazocraeidea > Diplozoidae > Eudiplozoon > Eudiplozoon nipponicum. The sequence goes on along the minus strand of JAQBSW010009708.1, from coordinate 21,592 downwards.
TCATTTCCAGTCCCATCATCAGGACTGAAACCATTCCCCCAGGAAAATAAACAACTTATGGAAAATGTGGGTATGGTGTCCATCCTGAAGATGGGAATGGAAATGTCTCCCAGGCCCTATTAATAGCCAGTTACAGTAACTGTTCCCTCGGATCCTAGTTTTGTTTTATTAGTAACAGTTCATATCACTCTAGCCGGGGCGTTACAATATATTTGCAAGATATAACTGGTGGAAAATTCATACAATTACTATATATATATATATATATATTCTTATAATTAGGAAAAAAACACAAATTATAAGAATATATATATAATTGTATATATTGTATATATTGTATGTATAATTATAAGAATACTGTGTTAATTAAAACGGCATGGATATCATATATATATATATATATATATATATATATATATATATATATATATATATATATATATATATATATATATATTATAGGTAGTGAAGAAATCACCTGAATTCATTTATAAATTAGGAATAGCCTGCCCAGTTACAAGGACTAGCAGACTGTTGAAGTTAGCACGACAGAAAGATAAAATATTTATTCGCAATCATTTCCGGACAAGCAGTGCATGACGGCTTCAAAGTCACGGGACTAGTGAGATCACCTATCAGTCAATTAAGAAAACAATCTGTGCACCTGGAAATGTAAAGGAATCAAGATTTTACCGATCGGCGTTTGCTATCAATTGTACCGAAACAGTCAATTGTGGTATCAGCTCCAAAGATGACAGCACTACGCAAAAGCAAATTGCTTTTAAGGAATATATAAAAACTAAAGGGATAAAGAGACGGTGACATCTCATGGACGTAGGCCATTTAGTTTACAACATCATATAATACATGCACAACACATACATTATATGCAATCATACTTTTATGGCCTTCAATTCATATATTTTATGTTAGGTGAAATGGATGCTTTTAAACATACCATCTGCATTATTTCTGAGAATGACAACTGGCTTCTTCAGCAAAGCCTTATACTCTGACTTCCTGTGAACATCAGCTAGAGCATCGCTGTTGAAATCAGAACTTCGTTAAATCAGGTGGGTAATATCTTTGCATTCATAATTTCAAAAAGCTTGAGTATATGCAATTATTAAATAGGCTTGACCTGCCTAGCAACAAGAAAGTTTACATAGGACAACAATATGCCAAATTCAGCCTTAAAAATGCATAAGCTTATGTACACATGCTCTACAGATGAATTGATAGCTTACCAAAAAACATATAAGGCAATTGAATTATACTGTTTGTTCTTTCATATGTTTTTATTTCCACCTGGAATCATATAAACTAAAAATTGTATAGTGTAGAAAAGGCAATTCATCCAGTATATCGGTTTTGTCCTTATTGGGAACTCATCACGTACTGGCCAGAATTTGCCACAGACATGGCTCGAAACTGGGCATGTCTGCTTCGACATCTGGTGTTCTAACCACTGAGCCAACTTGTCGCTTTAAAAGGCAATACATCCAGTAGACCCTTTGTCCTATCCACGGCAAATTCTGGCCAGTACGTGACAAGATCCAAATAAGCACGAAACCTGGCTACTGGATGAATTACCATTTCCACACTACACAGTTCTTAGTTTATACTGACATATGTATGTAATTTATGGGTCAGTTGTTTATATCAAGATCGAAAACTTGATTATATTAATTCTTATCACCGCCCACACAACCAATTTTCGCTTAATCATATATACTGACATTTGTCAAAGGTACTTCAAGCTGCATTTATAAATTATGCATGTCAGTTTTTTGCAGTACCAAATAGGTGAATGCTGTCGTTTAAAAGTATGCAAATGAAAATAAGTTCTCCTTATAACTTGAGACTGAACCCCTTACAGTTGGTGCAATGGTTTTTGTGTTTTCATGACTCGCTAGGCTACACCAGTGTTGCTAAAACGCTGTTACGGTTTCTCCTACCAGATTGGCCAATGACCAGAAGTCAACCTAACACAGCCTTAATTCCCTAATAAGGACGGACGGCCTTGGGTTTAGTTAGAACAAATTAAAAAATCTGAATAAATTATTTGTGTACCAACGAATCATTATTATATTATGTCGATGTGGTTTTATGTAATATTGACAGTAAAAGTACACACATTCTAAAATGTTTCATACAGGAAATATCATATTTCTGCTACATTATATCACAAAATTGTGAACACCTGAATGAAACTTTCGACTTACCACGAAACGGCGCTGTCATGTGCATTGATCACTGAAGCCTGTTTGTAGCCATTATTGCGATTAGGCCGTTGATTGACTTCCTGCTTTATCAATTGTCTTGGATTCACACCCGGTTCGGCAGGCAAATTCAAAACATTTCCCTAAAAGATTTGGATAAACTAAACAGAGTGAAATGAACAACACCCAGAACGGAAATGCGCAATCGTTGATATTTTTGTTTTTCTAGCTATATTATGAGACGACATTTTCTAAATTCAGTTGTAGCATCTGAATATGCACCCGCATTCTGCATCCATTTTGCGTCGAAATTTCATGAGGCAATTTCAGCTTAACACGATTGAGTCCTGCCGTTATTGCAAAAAACATGACAACTGCAGTGCGGAATGTTTACTGTGAGTTTAAGCTGTGTTCTTGTGATTTATTCAGACAAAATAGGGTTGGTCCTAACGGTGGAAATGGAATACATGCCTGAAATTTTGATGTCAAATATAACGACGCTGTTGCCTGTAGTGACTGTGTACGGAAGCATAATATTGATAAATATAGCATCTTTTTTAACCAATGTTTGCGGTTTTGAAGTAAACACCAATCCCATTGTTTTTAGCCAGTCGTTGAACAATATTGCTAAATTACCGCCAGGCGTACGCACTGACGCGTTTCGACACACCGTCAGTGACTGGCGGTAGGTATGCTATGTCGTTTGACGCCGATTAAATACAATGGGATTGGTGTTTACTTTAAGCTCACAAATTTTATTTTATTTTTAATATAGCATCTGGTCGTTTGAGCCTTTATATCAGGCGCGTTATTTAATATTATCAAAAAAAATTTTTCACACCTTCGAAAGTTCCCCGGTGCCAGTTTTATGGTATTTCATTATGTCTCTAAAAAGGACTGTTTATTCTTTAGTCGATGCCTTACTGTTAAATAAGTAGTTAATCATAGCAACATGACGTAGAAACCGAGAGTGAGTCTTGAGATGATATTAAAAAAGGAACGTTCTATTTACCTTGAATTCGCACACAAACTTACCACATTTAGAGTTATACACTATTGGTAATTTAAACGAGATATATTAATTCACATGTTACTGTTGCCACCCAAAAACGCATGCCAAAATATCGGCTATAGAAGTAGCCATACTCGATTTGTTCTTTAAATCAAGTACCAAGATGCTTGCGACACAAAAAATTGCACAACACGTTTTATACTTGTATGGACCTAAATTGTGCCGTCCACATTCCCGTCACTTGCACTAAACCCAAAACCACCAACATTGAAAAGCATATATAAATTTTCATGAAAAGCTCTACCAATATTGCGATTTCTCCGGTGTCAATGAGTTTCCCATCGTGCTCTAATGAAACACGCGTCAGTTAGAGTAGCAGACAATAGGCCCATTATTTTAAAAGCCAAATAAGATATAATAAAACGATATTTACTTTATGAAGGCAATTATATTTAATAAAATTTTTCACTTGCGGAATAAGAAAACATTTATTGCTTGTGCAAAATGTTTCTGCTTGGCACACGTGAAATTTATCAACTTCGTTGGCGTCCTCAGTGCTTTATTTACTTTTCGATTTTTTTATAGCTTAGATAGACACTAGGGGTTTGGCAATGCATTTAGGATAGTGGTTCACAAACGTTTTAAAATACACTAAATAATGTTAGTTTTCATTCGTGCTTTGATTATGTACATGAAAAATCGAAACTCGCCATTGTTACTGTTACCAGGGGTACGACCTGCAAGAACGTGCATGACGGTGTGACTAAACCAAGTTTCGGTAAATTAATGTATTCATAAATATTCCGGATCCGTGCAGCAAATGCATGCTAACACGAATGCTGTAGGCAGTAAAGGTCTCATTCAAAATTTTTTTGCTAAATTGCAAGTTTGTTTTAAAAATTTTGTTTCAATACTGTTATGCATAACTGGCATTGGAATTTGTTTATACGTGATTGTGTGTTTTAGCAACGCATCTTATCGTACGTGTTATTTCAATATCTCATGCCCACATTGATTTTACCTTCGAAGGTTTCCCAGTGTTATCGTCTACAATCGTAGAAATATGCTCTGTGGATAATAAATGTTGCCATCAGTAGAAACCTCGTGGCACCTTCATTCGATAGTAAGTGCTTTATGCGCTTAACTTTGTTAGTGTTTGTGCTCTACTGTGACATGTAAACAAATTTTTTGAACGAAAAATGATGGTTTTTCATTGGTTTTTGATTATTTCCTTGCAGTACTCACGCAAAGAGCAAATGTTTACTGGCATAACTTGCCTTGAGTAATTTTTCTGACAGTGTCGGTGCTGTTTCGTTCCGCATAAGCGAAAGCTGCTTTGTTTTCTCATCCAAAACAGATGGCTTAGCGTCCAAAGTTTTACACTTCGATTCATCAGTTTCCGCGCACTCATCCTCGTTCAAGTAGCCCTGAATAGAAAACAGCGAAGCGCGAAGCCCCTCGGTCTCTCCAACAGCACGTGCTCTTTCTAGTTGGCAGAGCATTTTCTCTCGTATCGCTGACTCATATTTACGCCGCAAGTTCAAAATAATGGCATCATAGTTAGCGTAATGATGTTTCAATCTGTAAATTGTAGTTTATAATACGTTGTTTAGTATTAGTTAGTAAAAGATTTTTACAATAACAATTCGTAACATTCAGCAATTGATTTTTCGGAATAGCATTAAAGTGTAACATAAAACAGTAAAGATCGGCGTTCAACGAGATTACACTATAGGCTTCAAAATTTTATGACCATTTTAATATCTTGAGTAAAGGATTACGGTCATGGTAAGGGTTACGGTTACGGTTAGAGTTATGGTTAGGGTTAGGTTTAGGGTTAGGGTTAGGCTTAGGATTAGTGTAAGAGTTAGGTTTAGTGTTAGTTTTAGGTTCGGGTTAGGTTTATGGTTAGGGTTAGGGTTAGGATTAGGATTAGAGATACGGTTAGTATTAGGATTAGGGTTTGATTTAGGTTTAGGTTTGGAATTATGGTTGGGGTAAGGGTCAGGGTTTGATTTAGGTCTAGAGCTAGATTTATGGTTAATTTTAGGATAAGGATGAGGGTTTGAGTTAGGGTTAGGGCTGGGGTTAGGGTTAAGGTTAAGGTTTAGGATTAGTGTTAGGTTTAGGGTTACTGGTAGGTTTAGGGTTAGGTTTGGGGCTAGGTTTAGGGTAAGAGTTAGAATTAGATTTACGGTTAATTTTAAGGTTAGGGTGAGAGTTATGGTTAGATTTGGGGATAGGGTTAGAACTAGTGTTAGGGTTAGGGTTAGGGTTAGAGTTAGGGTTAGGGTTAGGGTTAGGGTTAGGGTTAGGGCTAGGGTTAGGTTTAGGTTTAGGGTTATAGTTAGGGTTAGGTCTAGGTTTAGGGTTATAGTTAGGGTTAGGTTTAGGGTTAGTGATATTTCGTTAATGTTTTAGCAGCATATACCAAGAATATCTTTCAGTCTACGTATAAAATAATCATTCATGTTAATCAAAGCATAATAGTTTATCATAAATGCATATATTATCCGATTTAGACCAGCTATTTATATCGAATTACCTGGTCTTAGTAATGATTAACAAATATTGATAGATTGTTATGCGATTAAGCAATGCTTGGCCAAATTGACTACAAATTTTCATGGGAGATAACTTGTTTTTTTGTATATAGTTTATAAATTTTAAATTAAAATGATTCGTTTGGTAATTTTCTTAGTTACATAAATTTTAAAACGCGCTGTGAAAAGCATACATGCATAGATAAAATTCGCCAACTATAAATTATATTACTTCATTACCAAATCATATATGTTTACGTTAGGTAATTGATTGAATAAAAGTTATAAAGAATTAAAAGTAACGAGTAGGTTCTTTATCGGATTCCTATTAAAAAACGAAACAGCATTCAGTCTTAGATACTGTTTGTTTCGAAGAACTAATATATATGCAAATATGTATTAGGCGTTGCGAATCTAGTAACAAATTAGTTAAATTATGACCAGAAATATAAACTAAAGTCAGCACGAGCTGAAGTTATAATCTCATGTGCATATTCGTTTCGTGCTTACTGAAAACTCATGAATAGGAGCCGATATTACGCCCTATACCCACTATATATTTGGGTGAAAAATGTTTTAAATTGGACGGTACAATCTACCATAATAATGTAAAAATCTGCATTAATAGAGCTAACTTGATATAAAGTCTTCGACAACGCTTCTTCAAAGCCAACTTACTATATGTAATATGTACCGAGCCTGTGAAGGGTACTAACACAAAGTTTTTTGAATCGGTACCTAGTACCAAAACTTTGGTTGTCGAGTTGGTACATGGTACCAACACAATGGATTTCAAGATACACTAAATTTCAATAAAATTGAGAATTACAACTACCTTCGAATACTTGTTACTCCAGCGAATCCATAAACTCTAGCCTTGAACAATATCACTTGTCATTTTTCGCAGTAATCGGGACATCATTCGTTTAAATACATGTATAGTCTAAATTTCAATTAAAATGTCTTACTGACATTAAGCATTGATTAGCACTTAATTATTCATGGAGATCCATGTCAATCTTGTATCGAAGTGCAAAGCGATTATTATCCACTGAAAATTTACATTGACTCCGATTTGTCAATTGGTCGTTTTGTAGCTTTCGTTTTCTCTCCAAAGCTTTTTTTGTATTATACCAAATCAAAAACAGTTCAGCTTCAAACGCACTATCATAGGAAATGTATCCCTTATTAACTGCAGCTTAAGTTCCTTGCTTTGTGAAATTAAACCACCTACCGAATTATCCAAGCACGGAATGCAATTTAAAGTTAACGGGAAAACAGGTAGTCTATCACACGTAATTTCTGAACTTTTCTCAATAGATTGAACTTGCAGAAACACAAAAAGCAGCAAAGGCACGTATAATTGCCTAAATAGACATAAATGAAAACGCAGAACGATTCAGCACTTTATGTAAATGCACAAATGTATTTCTCATTTGGTTGCATTGAGAAAATGTTACAAATGTCAGCTTCAGATGTTCTCAGGTAATTGATTGTTCCTACCTGGATTAACGCACTGAAACAAGTTTGGTTTGAAGTACGATTTTTAAAACCACTATGCTTAGATGATGCTAAACATGGAAGCTTGAAACGCGTCAGTGAGTGCGACTAGCGATAGCTTTAAACAAACATTGATTGCGCGGGCGGTGATAACAATTATTACATACAAGGTTGCGATCTTGATAAAAGCACCTGACCCATTAATTACTTACATACTTACACTATACAATTCTTAGTTTATACTGACATATGTTATTAATTAATGGGTCACGTGCTTATAATAAGATCACAACCTTGATTATATTAATTGGCACTAGCTTTGTTATGTTGTTCAACGAGTGGTTAAATACAATAGGATTGGTGTTTACTTCAAGCTCGCAAACTTGATTTAATGAATTGCTTCAACCACACGCGCAATCAATTATTGTTTTGTTGTATTACCTACATATATGTATGTGGCAAAAGCTGCAAACAGTTAATGTTCGTGACTGCATAGAAACTGTGCATCCTAAATTTCCAGTCAAGTACAATGTATGCGAAGCTATTGGAGGTGAGAGCAGCATATATAATTTTACGTTATATATATACAATGCGGTTTGATCCTCGCTAGTCAGTTTGCCGTCTTACTCTGATGATCATCACGGAAGGTCGAAACGCGTCAGTGCGGGCGAATCGCGGTAGTCTTGTTATGTTTTTCGACAGCTGTTTTAATACAGTGGGATTCGTGTTTACTTGAAGCTCGCACACTGTATTTAAAGTACTATTTTTAGCTGTTGGGAAATGTTTTCCCATGAATATTTTTTCCCTAGATGAAATTTAAAATCATTCGTAATTTTGTGTGTGAATAATAAAAAATATTGTGCAGGAACTAATTATGAAATGATAAATTGATCGGATGTGTGCATAATTGTGTACAGGATTGCATGTACTTTTACCTCATTTCATATTACTATAGATGTAAACTACTTAGAAAATGTATTTTTTAACAATTGATCAAACGTACTATTCCCATTATTCTTCAAATTACAAAAAATAGAAAATACTTAATTGCTATTCATACGTTTTTTTGAATTGTGAGTATTCTCACATTAGTTTGCAATAAACTTAATTTGGAAGCACACGATTAAATTTCGAATAAATAATTTCTCACAACAGATCACCTGGTGATTGCGTTTTATAACCACCAACCAACCACATAATTAACCGCTGCTTACCTTTTAATATTGCTCAATAGTCTGTTATTTTCATTCAGCAGTCGCCTGTGTTGTAATTTATGATATTCGCATTCTCTCTGCATCTTCAGTAGCACAGATTTGGCTTTTCTAAACCAACGTTAAACACAGCCAAGCTAACTTACGTGGACAACGTTTTATACTTCTGCGTTTCTTGGTTTCGCAACTGCAACTCGTTCCTAAGAACTTCGTAATGCGTGTATACATCTGGAAAGTTCAGTGTGTCCTCTTTCGGTAGTTGTTCTCGTTTAAGCTTCTCAAACCTGAACACATAGATGGAAAACGCAGACCAACCATTCCGCCTGAAACACATCCAGTGTCTTCAGCATGCCAATCTGCAGTAGAAATGATCGAATAAACTCGTCAACACGTGGTGGATAATAGGAAGTCGTTGGTGGCTTTGGAAATTCAGTCAATTTTTCCTAATTTCCAAGAAAGCAACTATCAATCGAAACAATACCTTGCTTTTTTCTAAATAGGCGGTGTTTTCAATAAACTGACAAAGTTTTTCAATATCTTCGTGGTCACTCTCTCCCACAACTTCCGAAGTGACACTTTCATAGCGACTATCGGTTTCATTATCCTCAATTATTTGATCAACTAAATGAATATAAAATGAGTCATTTGTACAAATTACCATCTATATAATATTTTTCGTTTATTGCCGACATTTCGAAGATATGCGTCTACCGATTGTTTATTAGTGTATACCTAAAATAAATCATAAAAAATAAATAAAGCGCAAAAGAGTCTCATATTTAAGTTATTTGCTAGATATTATTTGTGAAGTAGTTAAATGGACATTGGAGTTCAGTTCGTCATTGCAGTTAATTTGACAAATAGCTATTAAACAATATTTGATTGCGCAAGTGTTGGTGACAATTATTTAGATCAAGTTTGGCGAGCTTGAAGTAAACACCACTCACATTTTATTTAACCAGTCGTCGAACAACTTATGAAAATTACCGCCAGTCACACGTATTGACACGTTTCGACCTACCAAGATCATCATCAGAGTACGACGGCAAACAGACTAGTGAGGATCAAACCGCAATTAATATATATTGAAAACATAATAAGATATGCGCCTCTCACGTCTAGAAATCTCAAATATATTGTACTTGACTGGTAATTTCAGCTATATAATTTATAATAAGATGCGACACAAACGTTTTTCAGCTTTGGCCATATATAGATATTCGTGTGTGTGTGTATGTGTGTGTGTGTGTGTGTGTGTGTATTGAATGCATATACAATAGTGAATACACGTCTGCAATTGCGCAACATATCCTTTAATCCTCACACTCATGTTTTCCAGACGTGGCATTTGAAATAATGAATAAATACAATAAAAAAGCGATTTAGCCACATACGAAGCTTTATGTTTAACCAAATTGCAGCCGGATTTCTGCAAGCAGAAGAAGCAATTTCAGGAATTGAATTTGATTTCGAGGTGATGCACGCACTTGAATGGTTTTTCCCTTATTTCAAACTCTCTCTACGTTTTAAAAGATGAATTTCGTTGCGCAGTGCTGTCCTTTTTTGTGGATTTGACAGCATTTTTCTTGTGCGGGACAATTGATAGCACTCATAGGTCGGCAAAATCTTGAATTTTCATCATATTCAGGTGGTCTAATTTTTGGCCTCAATTGATGGATTCTCACTTGTCCCTTCTTCTTTAAGCCTTCAATTAGCTGATTGTCTGAAAATGACGTTGGAACAAGATTTTCCATTTATGTATTAGGTTTTGCGAACCTAGTAACAAATTAGTTCAGTTTTGACCAGAAGGATAAACCAAAGGCAGCATGAACGGAAAGTATAATCTCATGCACATTCGTTTCGTGCTTACTGGCGACTCATCAGTAGGAGCCGGTATTACATATACCAACTATATATTTGGTAGAAGAATGTGCTGGAATAATAGGACGGTACAATCTCCTAGACGAATGTGTAAACCTGTAATAGTAGAGAAGCTAACACATAATCTAAAGTCAACGACAATACGACTTCAATGCTAACTCACACTATATAATATATATACCGAGTCTGTAAGGATACTAACACTAGCTATTGTGTTAGTAACTGATACCTTGTTTGAAATCGATGAGTACCGGATACTAACACTATGATATCCGAGTCGGTACATGATACCATCCTGATGGATATAAATTTATGCTAAAGTTCACCCAAATTGAGAATTACAACAATTTCCGAACACCTGTTACTCCAGTTAAACCATACACTCTGGCCTTCATCGATATCAGTTATCACATTTCGCGGTAAGCATGACATCATTCAATTCAATATATTACAGTTAAATACTGTTTGTTGCGAAGAACTAATATATATGCAAGTATGTATTAGGTTTTGCGAACCTAGTAACAAATTAGTTCAGTTGTGACCAGAAGGATAAACCAAAGGCAGCATGAACGGAAAGTATAATCTCATGCACATTCGTTTCGTGCTTACTGGCGACTCATCAGTAGGAGCCGGTATTACGCCCTTTAACCACTATATATTTGGTAGAAGAATGTGGAATAATAGGACGGTACAATCTCCTAGACGAATGTGTAAACCTGTAATAGTGAATATATTGAATTGAATGATGTCATGCTTACCGCGAAATGTGATAACTGATATCTATCAAGGCCAGAGTTAGTATCCTTTACAGACTCGGTATATATATTATATAGTTTGAGTTAGCATTGAAGTCGTATTGTCGTTGACTTTAGATTATGTTAGCTTCACTATTACAGGTTTACACATTCGTCTAGGAGATTGTACCGTCCTATTATTCCACCTTCTACCAAATATATAGTGGTTAGGAGCGTAATACGGGCTCTACTGATGAGTCGCTAATAAGCACGAAACGAATGTGCATGAGATTATACTTTCCGTTCATGCTGCCTTTGGTTTATCCTTCTGGTCACAACTGAACTAATTTGTTACTAGGTTCGCAAAACCTAATACATACTTGCATATATATTAGTTATTCGCAACAAAACAGTATTTAAGATTTTCCATTGTTGTTCTTCCTAATTTTCGAGCCCGAATTTCCAGTCTCATCTTCAGGGTTGACACAACACGCTCAGGAGTAAAACACAACTTGTGGCAAATGTGATATCCTCATTCAAGACAGATATATTTATATTTATTTTAATTCCAAATGTATTTTTAATTGTCTTCCTAATATCCGGTCTTCATACCTAGTCTCTAATACTCAAATGTATACAAAAAACTTAGCCTTGTCCCCCTCCGCGCACACAACCACCTATAAACATGTGTATTTTACTAAAGTGACATTTTTATTGAATAACTATAAGCACACCTAATGGATTGACATACACGCCAATCCATGATGTCTATAAGTTTATTTCTGTTCCAGACGCATGGAAAGATCAAAAAAATTTGATTTCAATCTTGCAGTAATCCTCACATGCCCCCAGTTTACCTAATCCCATCCAGCTTGCAATCGGTTATAGACCGAGAGAGAGAGGTTAATAAAACTGTTGAAAGAATGTATAGTTTTATCATTGTTTTGATAAGACCGAATACGGAGTCTACACTAACGAAATCGGCTCTCAACCAAATACACATTAATACTCATATCCTATATAAATTAGTTTCTCCATTAAAATATCTGTGTCGAAATCATGTATATACCTATATAATAAATTAGTATTATTTTATATTATATATATATATATGTTTAATTTGTTATTTCACTTATTTATAATCATATATATATATATATATATATATATATATATATATATATATATATATATATATATATACGACTTCTACGTTTACTCACTCTGTACGTTTACATTTTTTAAATTTTATTTGGTATTTTAATATATATATATATATATATATGCTAAATACAAATAAACAAGCATTGAAGTAAAATATAAGTGAGACTACTAGAGTTGAGAGGCGCATATATAATTTTGGTGTTTATATCAAGCTCGTAAACTTGATCTAAATAGTTGTTATTATCACCCGCCCAAAAAATGATTGTTAAATTTGGTAATCTTGTTGACCAGCATGGCATTTCTAGTAAATAAAATCTACCTCAGCAATAAACTAAAATTTGTAGATTCCACAACACATAGAGGTGATATCAGCCAAGTAGTTAAGGAACTGGTAAAAATAAAATATTATGAACAAAGAAAGAATTTGCATAGCGTATTGCCAGCATTCATTAACGAAGGGGAAAATTGCGGTTGAATGCCTTGCATCTATTCAAAAAAACAATTGCAATTAGTAAAACTTCAAATTCCATAGAATTGATATAACAAAGGGCTGAATTTACCACAAAGGACGTTTCGAATGCAGAGAATTCAACAATGAAAATTACTATATTACAAAGTCGACCAGCAATTGACGATTGAGGGACAATTGATACCACTCGTAGTTTGGTAAAATGTTGATTCCTTTAAATTTACAGATGCAAATATTGGTGTTTAATTCATTGATGGGTTCTCACTGGTCCCGTGACTCTGAAGCCGTCCTTACACTGCTTGTCCGGAAATGAATTTGAATGAAGATACTCCGAGTTTTTGGACTTTATTACCAGTCCCATCTTCAGGGTTGACACAATAATTAAAGAGAAAATAACTTGTAGTAAAGTCGGGAAGAATTTTGAATATCTCATTCAATTTCATTTCCCGACAAGTAGTGTAAGGACGGCTTTATATTCACGGGGCAAGTGAGAACACATCAATAAATTAAAAACAAGCTGTGCACCTGGAAATGTAAAGAAATCAATATTTTACCGACCTACGAGTGCTATCAGTCGTCCCACAACCGTCAATTGACAATTCCTTTTAAGGAACATATCAAAACGAAAGTTGACTAGCAAATTTGTATTGGTTATTCGAAAAACGAATATGAAAACTAATTTATTCAAGAGACAACTATTTCATACGTCACTCGGAAAAATGCAAATCTTTTTTACACGGCCAATATATCAACCAATCATGTGGGCCATCTTTAATAAGCACGGAATGGGTAGTGAAATTATTAGCTTGGTAGTCAACCAAAGTATTGTAACCACTTTAAATATTCTGGAAAAATAGAATCCTTTAAATTCATCTAGGTAATAAACAATAATTTCGCGAGAACTGCTAAACAATTATAATTTTCCAAAATCAAGAAGACAAATTCCTATTAAAGCAACTGTAAGTCTCCAACAGTAAGCAAGTTTTAAATTTCTGTCATTGAATGATAAATTAAATCTCTTACAAACTATGCATAACCTTAAAATATTTCTATGTACATAAGAGCTCTTTAACTGTGCAATCAAGAAATTAAATATTTTCACCATCACAGCAAACACCAGACAAAACAGTTGCTTTACACAAATGAAACCAAGAGCATGCTATAACTGTGAAAAAAAGAAATACAAAAGATGCCCGCCAACAACGTCAAATATTTTCCTCGATTTCATCAAAATATTTTTAGAAGTCAAATTGTCTACTTCACTTGTCCTAACAGACGCTTTTTCCATTCAGACAAACACTCAAAATAGATTTAAGCAAGTGAGTCGCAAGCTCTCTCACAGTAAACAACAAAATAAGAATTAATTAATCAACGTTGCAATCTATATTTAAGCATCAATCCCATTATATGCATACATTTTTCAGTATAAACTAAGCGATGTATAAAGTAGAAAAAACAATTTACCCAGTATACCGGTCACGCTATTATTGGGAACTGTTCGATTACTGTCCATAATTTACAGCGTACAGAACTCGAACCTAGGCGCGTCTGCTTCGCAGTCTGTTGCTCTAACCATTGAACCACAAATAATAAATCACTCACTTTACATCAGCTAATTTCAATTAATTAAATATGAAAAATGATGAAAACCCACTATTTTATGCTAACATTAGATGTTTTAAGAATAGAAGCAATACGTTTAATAATTTTACGTTAATCTGATAATTTATTTTGGCGATTAGTTTCATTTCAAAATGAAAGTTAATGATACTTCTTGAATGGTTGCGTAGTGCGAGCTTAAAATGTTGATTCTCCGCGATTTGCGTTCGCGGGTTGTCGCTTTGCACTATCCGTTTCGCAAAGATCCGATTGATCGCCATTTCCAAGTACGCGTCGAATTTGCCTTATTGGCTGGGTGCGGATTCATCCCTTTCTTCCGAAGGCTTCAACATCGTTCATACTAACCACTGGAAATGAGGTACGATCTAATCTTGGTTGACTGGCGACGTTACGGAACATCATTTCCCGTTCCATCATCAGGCCTCTAATCACAAATACACCTTACAATACTCACAATAGCAGACCAGATTTGCTTAAATCTGCTATTGTTAGTGTGGTACTGTGTACGTGTGAGTTATATTTTAATTAATCGGAAAAGAGTATCAACGATTTAAAAACACGGCCAATAAAGTAGGTTAAATCTAAACCTTTGAAAATAACTACTTCTTTGATTCTTCCATGAACAAAGTGAATGCCCTTAAGCGAAAATAGTGCTAGACTTGTCGGACACGCTTCACTGTTCGATGATGCTACGCATGCGTATTAATCATATTTTAAAAAGCGTCAAAAGGATTTAACGAAAGTAAGATTTTATCTTGAACACACAATGTAACATGAGAGCCAACCAAACTATGTTGTCAAGGAAAAGTGCTTCAGCAACACAAAGCACCAGCTATTCGCTGACATATTTTTAGATTTCAGTTTACCTCGATAAAAACTTTAGTGGTATGCGGACAGATCTTCTGTAGAGAAATTAACCACTTTCTTCAACGAGCTAAAGCATTTACGAGGCTATAAAGCAAATGTTGAGAATCAATAAGTTGGAAAAACATTTATCATTTCATAAACATTTTAGATCAAAAATTCAATTTTCGATCTCGATTAGAGGCAGGTTGCTTAATGCATTTATGTTTAAATATCTATGCAAGCCGACTGAAATTTTATACTCTGGTGGTGAATAAACACAATTTAAACTGGGCCAAAATATTAATTGATCCACAATTTAGATTTTATGTGATCTATAATTTCAAGTTTGGTGCTATTTTAAATATGGCATAAGTATTTTGGAAAAATAAATCTTAAATTCTGTCAATAAATATTCTATAATCATTCGAATCGAAAGTATTGAATAGATGATTGCCCTAGTAGTGATTCTGTCTAGATAAATGTAATTTTAATCTTCAAAACTTGCCTCGTCTATGTTTGTCACTGAAATTATTATAATCAAGGTTGTGTTCTTGATATAAGCACCAGACCCATTAATTACTTGCATATGTCAGTATAAACTAAGAATTGTAGTGTAGAAAAGGCAACTAAGCCAGTAGACCGGTTTTACCATTATTGGGAACTCATCTCGTAATGGCCAGAAATTGCCGCGAATAGGACTCGAAATTGTTCTCAAAGTATATACATAGATACTGTTTGTGTTGGAAAACTAATATATATGCAATTTTGTATTAGGTTTTGCGCACCTAGTAACAATTAATTCAAATATGACCAGAGGGATAAACCAAAGACAGCATGAACGGAAAATACTATCTCGTGCACAGTCGTTTCGTGTTTACTTGCGACTTATTAGTGGGAGCCGGTATTACGCCCCTTAACCGCTATATATTTGGGTGAAGAATGTGGAATAATAGAACGGTACAATCTCCTATACAAATGTGTAAACCTGCAGTAGTGAAGCTAACTTCAAATAAAGTCTACGACACTGCGAATTTAAAGTTAACTCATTATATATATATATATATATATATATATATATATATATATATATATATATATATATATATATATGTCCATTCCTTTTTAATTTAACAGTATTCTTATAATTAGGAAAACACAAATAACAAAGTGGATAAAGGCCATTTATTTCGTGAATACTAATCATCTCTTATACAATCATACATATTTATACATTTTGGGTTTTCAATTGATTATGCTAGTGGTAACAATTCTGACTCGTTTTTACTGCTGTTTCTTGTTTTGACTAGTTGGTGAGTGTGTATGCGTTTGTGTTTGTGTGTATGCGTGTTTGCATGTAAAGGTCATTCTCGCAGTATTGCGAAGTGATGTCTGAGATCTTGTCATTATTGTTTTGATAGCTTGAGAATTAACCATTTGTGCGCATTGTTCACTGTTACATATACAAGTGCTATTTTTCCCAGTATAGTTGATCGTTTCACCTCGTTGCGCAAAGTTGTCACGTGGTAACAACGCCAGTGTTGATTGCAGTGTTAAACGCTCACATTGTTTGGAGACTTCTGTCATCGTATGCGCCTCTGTTATTTCCACTTCAGTTTGTTGCCAATCCGATTGTACGTTTGTTGATTCTAGTCGAGGGCCTGTTTGTTCTTGGCTGGATACTAGTAGATTGTTGTTGAATTTTGTTATTCTTGGCCAGTCGATAAGAATATCATGTTGATGAAACTTTTGAATATTAAGGTCAGGTGCTTGTTGTTTTATGTAAAGGGCTTCGTAGATAAATAATAATTTTTCTGATTTTGCTTTATGTAGAATTGTGAAATTGGTCGAATTGACAGGGTGCCCCGTTGCCAATATATGATCGGAAATAGCTGATTTTCCTGACGGTGGCAAGCCTTTGTTAATCAATTTCTGTGGCAAATGTTGCTGGATTCTGCTTATCAATTGCTTCTTCGTACGTCCGATATATGTGCTACCGCACATACATGAGAATTTGTAGACTATGAATGATTTGGAGAGAATTGGCAATTGATCTTTGGCATCCAACCTCATGATTCTCTGTGTACTAAATGTCATATTAACTTTAACACTGGGAAAGTTGTCCTTAGTTATTCTATTCAGCCGCCGTGCAATTATTGAGGCTGGTACGTCGCCTCTAAATGGTAAGTTTAGGAAAACCTGCTTGCCGGTATCCTCTCTAGTACGAATCTGCCGTGGTCTGATGTTGACATCAATGAAACGCTCTGGGTAGTTGTTCATTAGCAAAATTTTCCTGAGGTAGCCCAGTTCTTCCTCAATCTTGTGTTCAGAGCAGATCTTCCTGATTCTGTTTGCTAGGTTGTTTACTAAGTTTCTTTTGTGGGATTTTGGCACACTACTGTTGTAGTGAATGTATTGTCCGGTGAAAGTGGATTTTCTATGTATGGCCAGTGTCAAATCTCCGTTTGCTTCTCGAGTGAGTTTGATGTCAAGGAATGGGAAACTGTCGTCTTTCTCTACCTCGAGAGTGAATTTGATGTCTGGATCGACTCCATTTGCTTGTTTGAGGATTTCGGAAGGGTCTGCTGCTTCTGAGATGAACAACAAGATATCATCTACATACCTTTTGTAGAGTGCGCACTGGTCAATTATACCTTTTAGGCTCGTTTTTTCCAGGTGATACATGTATACATCTGCCAGGAGGGGTGCGATGCAACTTCCCATAGCTACACCATTGATCTGACGGTAGTATATCCCTTCGAATGTAAATTGCACGTTTTTAGTACATGCTAATATGAGGTCTTTGATGTCATTGGTGTCTATAGGGAAGTCAAAAAACTCATTTTTGATGAGGTCACACAAGATCTCCGTTGTCTTATCCAGTGGTATGTTTGTAAATAAGGATGAGACGTCAAGCGAGACCATTTTATTCTGTAGGATGTTCTTCCCCTTCAATTCATTTGCTAGTTCGAAGGAGTCCTTGATAGTGTTAGCGTTTATGATGCTCCGTATTGGTTCAAGTAGTTTGCAGAGAAACTTGGCTGGTTTATGTTGTGGAGCGTTGATCATTGACATAATGGGCCGCATCGAAGGAGCTCCTGAGGCTGTCACGGCTTTATGAGTTTTTGGTTTGCCGTACAATCTTGCGGTGTTTGTTCCGACTGGTTTTGCTTTTTGGATGTCTTCTGTGAGTTTTGATCTAATATATATATATATATATATATATATATATATATATATATATATATATATATATATATATATATATATATATATATATACCAAGTCTGTATAGGATATTAAAATTATGGTAACGAAATGGTACTTGATTCTAACACTATGGTTGCCAAGTCGGTACATGGTACCAACACGATGGATTTCAATGTATGTTAAAGTTCACCAAAATTGAGAATTACAACTATTTCTGAACACCTGGTACACCAGTAGATCCATATACTCTGGTTTTCGTCGATATCAATTATTTCATTTCGCGATAATCATGAAACATTCAATTAAATACATAAGAGTTAGATATTGTTTGTGGCGGAGAAATAATATATATGCAATTATATATATATATATATATATATATATATATATGCATATCCATTAACATTCTTTAAAAAATTGAGCCAATTCTTTAATAATTATTTTATACTGAAAACAGAACATTGATTTGGTTTGATATTTTGTATTAGTTCTGCAGTGTATGATTTACATGGGATATAAAATAACGTTTTGCACATTTGGCCTCAAATATAATTTTAGTATAATAAAACTACCTTATAGAAACGCACATAATCTCATATTCTATCTCTAAGAAGCTTTATACAGTAGTAAAATGACCTTACTCTAACTTGTGCGATTTTGTTACTTTCGTAACACTATTGTTTACATAGTTTTGAATTACTTAGAAAGGTGATTTACTAACGATATTCTCTCGCTGTGTTCACAGACTTTGATTCAAAATTTGTTCGCAGATGACTTATTTGTCAACGATTTAATATTTTTGTTAACCTTAACGTACACCATTTATTTTCTTCGCTGGTTAGATCATTGCGGTGTCAATTTTACGCTTGATATTGTGTTCCCAATAGAACTTCAAAGAGAAAAATGTTATCGTTAACCTCCTTCTTGAACACTTTTATTTATCTAATTATCATATAGACATTTCTATGTTGTGTTTATTAATAAACATTTTGAAAAATCTTGATTGTAAATTATTTGTTGTTCTAAATAGTAAGGGTGCGTAAATACTTTCCACCGTCTCACACACGCCTACATAATCCTACTTTTGACTTTTACCTTGATATTTTCACTTGTAAGGTTAGATGCTCTTTGTCACCGAATATAATATTTTTATATTTACTATCCATTGCCAGCGGTGGGTGGCGATGATGACACCGAGAGAAAAAACTTTTTTCTTGCTTACGCGACCACGATTTTTCAATAAATCAAAGATATTATATCTAAACACCAAATCAATCAGTACCGAGTCTCCACTGGCATGATTGCTCGCCTGGATTGGATCGATTTCTCTCTGCTTGTCAAAGACTGAAACAGGTGTCTTTTAGCTACTAATTTACCAATAAGCACGACCTAATTCGATTATCTCCCCTATCACAAAAAACGGCATTTCGTCAATTTACTCATTTAAAGACCTTTTCCTCATTTCAATCAATCCGGAGTTCAATTATATTATCGATGATTATTTACAAAAAATGTACCATTTTATTAAATCAAATAATATTTTCTCTCTTTTAGATTATCAAGGTGGTTTTCGGAAAGTGATTATTTTTTTCACTAATTTAGCTAGTGCCCCAAACAACGGGTATTCTTCTGGATATCCCCAAATGCTCTGAATCTGTCTTGTTGTCGGCAGTTAAGTCCACCCTATTAAATAACATCATTTGCGGTAGCGTTCTTAGCTTATTAGCTCCTGTCTCCGCAAATTATCTTCGGCTTTAATATTTGGCATTTTTTTCTTGGGACTAACTCATATCCGTTTCGAAGTTCTATTGGACTCAGTACTTGGCTTTATACTGTTCAACCTAACGCTTTCACAGATTAAGGAAACGGAAAACAAATTCGATCTGTTCAAGTATTCCGTTGATACGGTTGCGATATTCAGTTGTGAGGTCAACTCTAGCTCCTTCATATCTTCGTTAGAGATCTTATTCCAACCCCATTTGGAAAACTCGTATAATGAAACATGGATTTGTTTCCATCTTATCGTCGCTAAATGAAAGCTCTCCGCTAGCTATCAAGACGATAGACTCGGTTAAGCACCTATGTATCATATTTTGAAGTCACTTAACTTTGCCCTGCATCAAAACTAATTCAAGAAAAATTTCTACAAATGGACCTGTCAGATATGCACAATAACAAAACACGCTATTCCAAGATTTTTGTCATTGAATACTTATTTCTGCCTCTTATATTCCTTGCTAGTGAGTTATATTAGCCATATAGTCTACAGCTAGGAACTTCCATAGACGAGCTTGTGTATGGAGAGCTTTTAAGATTGCCTGGAGACCTTTTTATGGAAAATCAAAATTATCTCAATCAAGCCTCTAGTCCGGTAGATAATCCTATTAAACTAATGAATAAAAAGCAAGCGCTCTGTGTCGAATGTCTCCAAACTCTTTTCCGAAATTTTTAATTATCAAAGATGAATTGTTTCACAAATTCGAAAGATTAAAACACAAAATTTGCTGGCTTTCATCCATCCTGCGAATTGCTACTCCGTGTCAACTATACCGGTTGAGGTGGTCATCAATGGGGACATCAAGAACCTTAATTGTTTCTAGATCACACCGGCTATGTTCGTTCCAGAAATCAAAGAATTCGAATTTCAACATAAATTTGATCAGTATGGTATTTCTGTAGGCGTGATAACTACTCTTGGTTGGAGCCATTTTAGTCCGCTTGTCAAAGTCTATAACAAATGTCTCAATCGCCTCTTTGCATCCGGAGTGGTTTAAGTCAACAATCTCATCTATCTCAAAAACAGACATCAGGTTAATCTCGTCATTTAGGAATCTCAACCCATCTTCATTGTTCCAACACGTATTAAAGTTTATGACAAAAGTCTACAAAACGAACTCTACCTCCTTATTAAGTCAATAGATAGTTTCTCTTTTGCAGATTTAATTGAGAAATAAATGTTTGGAAGCATATATTTGTCGTAGAACAGTTAAGTACAAATCAGTTAAAACTAAGCCATTTTCTGGATTAACAATAAAAGTTATTTAAGTAAGCTGACGATCTGGTACTAGTAATTTTGTAATACAGCCACTTCCAGCTCACTGGCATCCTGAAATACTCAGTTGCTATTTTTGTTTCAAGCTTGCTATAACGAGTTCAGTCTTCAACTCAAACCGGAGACGACTA
>JAQBSW010009707.1:0-27503 GCA_029291075.1 Eudiplozoon nipponicum | reverse complement strand
GGTGGACTAAGTAATTACGCTCATCGCCGTGGACTGTCTGTAACTGAAAATTTTGTAGGCTGCATAGAGGAGCTCTATATCAATGGTGTAAATTTTATCCGAGATGTGTTGCGCACACCAACTGCTAGCTCCCCGAACGGCAGAATCATGAACATCATTCAACTTCCAGCTACTGGAATAAACGGCGAAGAATTGGATTGGCTTGAGGTGCTTGGTTTTCCTCGGCGTAATCCAGTTCTTTGGTGGGGTCCAGTTACTACTCAAGCGGACCTGCATATAGAGGGCTTTGTGGAAGGAGGGCTAGAAAGCTTCAGCAATGTATGTCCAGATCCGGTTCCAGACCCAACGGTGATTACATTTCCAGGCGTGGAACAATTCGTCACTTATATCAAATTAGAACGTGACTCTACGGTGTCCAAGCTCCAGTTCTCTTTCGACTTCAAAACGTTAAATCGTGGTGGCACAATGTATTACCATACAGTCGACAACAATAACAACTTTATTTATGTAAGATCCTGAATTTTAACCTATGTGTGTGTTTTTAACTTCATGGAAAATTTCAAGAAAGTTCATTTTTTTGTAAAATGATGAAAAATATATTATGCCTGAAAACTGTACGCCGCATATTTTAGTTACCATACTAGTTTGTGATACGCAAAAGACAGTTTCAGACTGTCCGCCGTTGTCAATAAAACCACTATAAATGTAATTTAGTTTTGCTATATTGTTCGACGACTGGTTAAATACAATGGGATTGGTGTTTACTTCAAGCTCGCAAACTAGATTTAAAGAATAAAGTTAAATGTTTGTCTTATATGCCGTTTTCCATATTATTTCCAATATTTAAATCTAAAATATGATAGTAACTTCATTAAAAATAGTCATTTCGGATAACGTTTTCTTTTTAACTGCATAATTACAAATGCCCAAGAAATTTGAAGGTGTGTGCACATATGAATAGGTGTATGTTGACTTATTTGTCCATTATTGCATAAACCTTTCTCGTAATCTGGTAATATTGAGTTTTTTATTCTTGTTGCATGACCCAAAATCTGACCTTATCTTTTCCTTTCATGATTTTAAGTAGTTTAACTTACATTTAACTTAATACATCCGTCAAGGTGAATACTTACGAAAGCTAGAATTTTTAACTTGTTTTTCCAATTTTCGAAGCATTTATTCCCATATATGAATTATAAAAGCTTCTTATATTTTACCGCAGCGGTTTGGCTAAATCCTTTACTGGAATTAATTTTGTTTAAATGGGAAATAAGGTGCACATGGAAAGTTCACATCAAGTATATATATATATATATATATATATATATATATATATATATATATATATATATATATATAACAAGACGAAACATCTAAACAGTTACGGAGGGCGCTTGAAAAGATTCATGGTAATTTCAGTGCATGAACAGATGATTTTTGTCTGCACAGTTATGAACAGCAATCGTTTATAGCGATCGTTTCTAAATAATGAATCATACTCGAACACCCAAACTTGACCAAATTTGAAAAATGTTTTGTTGGCATGTTGTTTTGTTCGCAGGATAAAAAGTTTTAATTTCTAGACGTACGTTCAACAAAAATCTTTCTTTGCTTACAACAGTTTGGTATGCGTTCTTTCAAACCTGAATTAAATCTTCTACTGCATCTGTTCGAATACGACTGCCCCCAGGAACAATTCCAGTTGTAGACAACGTTATATGCAGATTGCAATAGAATTTTGCCTTTTACACTAGGTTGAGAACATTTGGTGGTGGATCGAATTAGAAGTGGTGTATCTGCAAAATATGTGAATACGAATGGGGCATGCAATTTACCATTTACGCGCTTCCTTGACACTTCATATTTTTATTGTCGGTGAATATACACCTGTGTTTTATCAACTGAACATACAGTCAAAATCAGTTTTATTATACCATTTGCTTTATATCTACCTATAAAATGTGGTTGATTACCGTTAATGATAGGAGTTTTTCACACACAGCCCTTTTCCGTAGCGATAAGCAATAGCTGTTAAAATTAGAATATTTCGCTGTCAATGTTTTCCTTTTGAAGATCGATCTGCATAATATGCCCTCAGTTGCGCCTATGAGCAGCAAACCAAGAGAAGGCAGAGTGTCGTCCTTTTTGTTTTCGATTGTGAATCAAGCATATATGCGCCATTTGTTGAATTTGTTGAGCAATTTTTAGGCACGCACACGTCTGTCAATGACAAAAAGATGTTATGAGCATAACAATTATATAGTTACTCTTTCTCATATTTTTAAAAGTTACATTGCTCCAACATGCACCTAAGCGTATCTGCTATGATCGGAGCCAAAGCTCAAACCATCCCTTGGCCATCTTTTCTCCGGTATAGCTTCCTTCGAAAATGTATTGTGCATCTGAACAACGCAAATATAGTAATCTATCCAAACGTTTTTCAATCAATTTCATACTTGGGAAATTCTCCCAGGCATACAGACCAAACCACAATAGGTTTCTTTAAGCGTGAATTATTTAATATTGATCCAACGCCAACAAACCCATCAAAATATTTTTTGTTCAATTTATCTTTATTTTGAACCGACTCAAAAGAGTCTTTCAACCTGTTTTCAAATGGGTGATTTCTCACTTGCTTCGATATATTAGTCAATTATCTAACCAATTCATGCGTTGGCGAATACGTCGACGAAAAAATCGTCTTAAATGACAACCATGTTTGTGCGACATAGATGAAGCATAAAATCTGGGTTTTTATGTACCAACCGACGTCAACTGCTCGTGTTCGACATGTGTGATCAGACCATCTTGTTACAAACACGATTACTCTGCCGAAACAAATCTCCCATTTCTTTCGTTTGCATCACCTCTATCGTTAATTTCAAGTTGCGGACGAAATCTCAAGCCACTCGCCTTGGACACATACTTATGGCGATATGTGACGACCACACAAGACCATTTATTATAATCAAGGTTGCGATCTTGATATAAACACCTTAACCATTAATTGCTTACATATGTCAGTATAAACTAAGAATTGTATATTGTAGAAAAGGCAATTCATCCAGTAGACCGGTTTCGTCCTTATTGGGAACTCATCATGTACTGGCCAGAATTTGCCGCGGACAGGACTCGAACCTGGCTATATGTGACGACCACGCCAGACCATTTGTCTGACCAATCTTCGCAAAGCTGTCGTTTGGGCTTTAGTCAAAGAAGGTTTAGTTGACTGTGACCAATTTCTAAATTAGTGGCAAATGTCGACGAGATTCATTTTGACACATTGTTGGCTCTCACCATTATTTGCTGTTAAATTGGATAACTGATTGGATATGTATTAAAACTCTGTTTTATTTAATATATGATTTTCTTTGTCAGGAATGCAAAACGTTTTACAATAAGCGAGTGCGACATTTCGTAAAGAATCCCGTTTCTTCTTCAATAATTTAATTGAAAATCTGTTCGGATCGAACGATTTGTTATGATTTGAATGATTCAGCCTTCTAGTGGTTCTTTAAATCAAGTTTGCGTGCTTGAAGTAAACACCAATCCCATTGTATTTAACCAGTCATCGAACAACATACAATACAACAACAATACAATGGGATTGGTGTTTACTTCAAGCACGCCAACTTGATTTAAAGAATTGTTACCACCACCCGCGCAATCAATTATTTTTTAAATTCTAGTAGTTCCTCGTCTAGTATTAAGAATCGCATTATCACAAATGTTAGGGTACGGAATTTTTGTAAACAGTTGAAAATCATTCAACACATCGGATAGATCAAATAAGTGTGCTCGAATATATATATATATATATATTTATATATATATATATATATATATATATATATATATATATATATAACGAATCCAGAACAATGGCTGTAGATACTGGTAGAAATAAGATTTATTAATAAATGTTATTCCATGGAGTACGTTGTTTTGTTCTTATATTTAAAAAATGGTTAAAATAGAAACGATCAATATATATAAATATATATATATATATATATATATATATATATATATAAGTGTTAAAATTGTATCTCAATGAACAACAATGGTTTTTCAAATAAGTGAAGCATTTATTCCCAAATATTTATTTCAATAAACGCGTATATTTTACAGTAACGCTTTCAAACCATATTACCATTTGATATACTGAAAATTGTAACACAGAAATTGATATTTTAATAAAAATCGGTCCATGCAAGCAGTTCGTGAAATATATTTATCAAAATATTAGTCAAGAAAGCTCAAATTGACTAACCATTTAAACAGCTTGCTTGAATTAGTTCAGTTGTGACCAGAAGGATAAACCAAAGGCAGCATGAATGAAAGTATAATCTCATGTACATTCGTTTCGTGCTTACTGGCGACTCATCAGTAGGAGCCGGTATTACGCCCTTTAACCACTATATTTGTGGTAGAAGAATGTGGAATAATAGGACGGTACAACAAAGGTATGAATGTAATGAATGTGTTTTGAAACCCACTTGATAAAAGTTATAAATATGAGTTCATTCAATTTTAGTTCTTCGCAACAAACAGTATTTAGCTTGAAAGAGTTTCTCGATGCGGAACTGAATACTGGTTATTTGATTTGTGTTTGATCATCAGAAGATAAATTAGTATTTTCTTTTTTTTTGATATTTTCGATTTTTCATTGAAGATATCTCTACTGATGCATTTGTTTCTGTGAAATGCATCTGATGAAGATCTTTGGTAATGAAGATCGAAATATCATAGAAAAAGAAAATTACTGGAACAATGAAAGCTGCGTTAGTCAAAACGCAGATCAGGTAATTACAGTATTTAGCTTGCTTGAATCTTAGAATGTCCTATGGTAATGCGAGTGAATGAACCAATAGATTTGTTTGCACAGTTCAGGACAATTGCTATTATTAGTGAAGTGAAATTATAGATTGTTAAGTTGATGAGACACTTTATATACCGATGGACGGCTTCATAAATTCAATAACTGGCATCTGAATGTTCGATTCGCAATTGAAAACGAAGAGTAAATACACTCCCTCTTGTCAATTTGCTGCGCAAAGTCGGATTTCGAAAGAATGTCTGCATTGAAGTAGCTACAATTTATTCAAGCATTTAATGATAGAAAAAGTATAACTACTATATAAATCAAGGCCACGAGTCTAATATAAACACCAATCCAATTATATATATAGGCTAACCAGGTACATAAGTTTGCATATCATTTGAGCAAGGGAGAACTGGACTATACTTGGCACGTTCCCAACAAGGACAAAACCAGTCTACTGTATGAATCTTCTTTGCTAACTTAGACAATGCTTTATTTACATTGCCAAATGTGTATATAAAAAGATTGTAATTTATATCAAACCTGATTTAAATAAATGTTATCATCACTTACGCAATCATTGATTGTTAAAATATGATTACAAACGTGCTAATAAAGAGGAAGATGTTGTATCTACTAACCGCCGTCACTTTTTTTGATAAATGTCAGATAATGTGGCGAATTCGGTAAAATGTGCTGTTTTAAAGTCTGTAAAAATGGACACTACATCGTTTGACTAAATTACATTGCCAATAAACCTAAGCATGGCGTCATTTTGTGGAAACTGAGATTTGAAAGAGAAGCTGAAATAAGGAAATAAAACGCTTGCAGTTAAAATGAAAGTATTCCGTTTAGGTGAAACTATAACACGCTTTCAGAATTGTTTTACGATGTTTTTTAGCTTGCTTTCATTAAATTTGTAACAGCTTGGCATGGATAGTACGGTTGGTCATCTTCATCTTGAGATTGTGTTGTCAGAGCTTAGCCCAATAAGGCGAACACTGCGTAACGAGGATTCAGCAGCAAATAACGGCACGTTTGCTGATGGCCTATGGCACAGTGTTGCCGTCAATATGGTCAAGGATAAAATAGATTTCAGATTGGATGGTCGTCTTTACACAGTTATTCAGAGGTTTCTTACAGACGTAAGTATACATTATCTAATTTTCATTTGTTTTTCAAATTTCAATGTCACTTATTAATTTTGTTCAACATAATCAAACATTGTAAACGTAATACTTCTATACCGATTAACAAATGAAATACTACGACACTTGCACAAAACTGTATCATATTTATTGTATTATTAGTTAAGCCACTCATGTCGAATATATCTTATTCGGCCTCAAAACAAATGACTATGTTCAGAAATAGCACTCACTAACTAAAATATAAAAACAATTTTTTTTTGCAAATTTCGGATACTTATTATAATGTATGCACAAAAATTTTGACAATTAAAACATTTCCCGCAAATGCTGGTGCAAAATATTCTGTTAAATTCAGCTACACGAGATTTGAGCACACGAAATTCGGATCTTGATTCAGACGCGCTACTCTTACGCCACTGGCCTAGATCACATTTACTCAATAAATAAATGCTGTACTTTATGTTCATTATTTATGATTCTAAACAAAAAGCTTAAATGATTTAGACAAGTTTCATTTTCAGGTTTAAACTTGGCAGCTATCTCATTTTCTTAGCTCGGGGCTTATTTATTATTTGTAAAATCTTAAATGAAATGGCACTGTTACTTTGTAAAATATGGACGTAGTAAAATGGTATACTTGAGAATATATGTTAATTGCCAATCCACTAATAAGAAAATGTGTGCTGAGTTTAGTTTTACTTTCAGCAAATTTAATAAATACTAATCAAATTATTCCTTGAAACTGTTTGACATTTTATTTTTTGTCCATTTTATCATTTCAGGTGAACATTGGTAGCATTCATTATATTGGTGGGGGCAGACCACTGATGTTCAGTTACCAAGGTTGCCTTCGACAGATTCGTGTCAACGAGTTAGACGTGGATTGGAATAAATTGGATCCGTCCAGTAGGTCCAATGATATCATCAATGGCAGCTGTCTTATTCAGGTAGTTAAATAAAGATTTTCGCCACATCCAATATATGTTGGTGAAAGAAGATTTTTAACAATGAATATTTTTAGCGCTACCGAAGCATTTGTATATCGATAAAGACCAGGTATGAAGTAGATTCATACTGCATGGACTTTTTAAAAGATTTTCAGTAGCAGCCAACAGTTCCAGCGCGGTTTGATCACACAACATTCGGTTAATGGGCAGATTGGTTCAGTGGTTAGAGCCGTAAACTCCGAAGCAGACGCTCCCAGATTCTAGCCCTGTCCGCAGCAAATTTTTGACAGTACATGAAGAGTTTCAAATATGGACGACATAGGTCGACTGGTCGAATTTCCTTTCTACATTGTTCAATGCTTAGTTTAAACTGACAAATATATATATATATATACATAATGGGATCGGTTTTTATATCAAGATTGAAACATTCATTTAAATAGTTGACATGTCGTAAACTTTACATATACACATACATTTAATTAATCGGTGCACTTATATTGGGCAAAGAATAGCACTCCGCTCACATGACGTGAAATTTATTTTTTGTGCCGACTCTGTGTTGCTAGAATTTATTTGTTGCGTTTGCCTGCGCCTATCATTTTAAATACCAAGCGTATACTTGGCACTAATTATTTAACATCGTATGAAAATATAATTAAATAAACTGCTTCAATAGCAGATTGCTGTGTTTCTATAATTTTATAAGAAAAACGATAACTAATAATGGTGAGTATAGATATTTTCTGGTTTGGGGGTTATACGAGCACGATTTCCCAGGACAACGACGCCCATTTACACAATGGTTTATGTACAGAAGAAGTAGCGTTGAAAACGTTTCTTCTGGAACTTCGGTATCTACCGACAATGAGTATAACACTGTTTATTGAGCATAATTGGTCAAGTTTCCTATTCGCATGTGGTCATTTTGTGGTACTTCGAAGATTACATTTCTTAGTCTTCATTAAGCAAAAGGTGATTCCCTATTCGCTTAAATTAACTTTCAAATGTTTTATATCTCATCTAAGCATTTTTACAAGCATGCCAAAGATATCGCATAAGCTTTAAGTTACCTTTTGTATCCTACAAACTGTGTTTGGTGGATAAGAATTTCTTCACTGTTGCTTCCGAAGATAGTGTCATTATAGTGATTCGTACTTACCTCTAAGCTTAGTATCTTATTTAAATGGTTATAATTTGAGACGCTAGCATATTACCTGGCTGCTCCAATGGAGAAGATACAGATATTATTGAAACGGTGTAGACTAATGCTGCATGTTAATAGATTTATCAGTTATAGTTGTATAGATTTGTTCAAATCTAATTTAAATCTGAAAATTATTGATTAACTTTGTGAATAGCCTATGGTGGTATCATTTAGCGAAGTGGTCTTTGAGTAAATATATCTCTCGCTTTTAAAGATATTTTATGATAAAGAAAAAAATATTATCCACAAAATATGTGAATAAACTTCATTTGTATTTTCTTAATATTTGCGAATATGAGCATAATAAATGCGGTGGATCCTCATTATAATTGTTGGTTATTAAGAAAGGTAAGATTTCTTTTTGTTGAGTTATTAACATCAGTCGCTGTCATGTGTGTGCTATTGCAATTTTTTATTTGAGTACACATTCAATGACTTCCCAGAAACTTGCATAAAAACGAGGAAGTCCGGTAATTAAACCTTTTTAAAAGATAACTCAATTTGATGACAGGCTCTAATTTTAAGCCATAAAAACTCATTCAGGGACGATTGATTGTCCTGCTCATATTTATAAACGCATTATCCTCTATTTTATTTTACGC
Organism: Eudiplozoon nipponicum; assembly: GCA_029291075.1. Lineage (NCBI taxonomy): Eukaryota > Metazoa > Platyhelminthes > Monogenea > Mazocraeidea > Diplozoidae > Eudiplozoon > Eudiplozoon nipponicum. Next base: position 18,771 of record JAQBSW010009707.1, on the reverse strand, counting down.
AAACTAGAATGTTGTTAGGCTGAGATCATTTATTCACTGTTACATGCGCATTTATTCTTATTTTTTACGAACTAATATTTAATTAGTGTCTTGCTCTTTAAATTATTAACAAATTACTCTGTCCAACCGTACCACATTTCATGGTCAAATATGCACTGAGCTTAGGGTCTAATGTCCGCTCCTACTGCTTGATATCTATTAAGCACAAAACGCATGTGTTAATGAAATTATCTTGTGTCCATGCTGATTTTGACATATACATATGGTCCTTTTTTAACTAACTTGATACATGGTACGCTAAACCTAATACGTAATTGAATTTTAAAATTTCTTATTGTATTTGTATTCATTTGTTTAATCTATTATATATTTTACCTCATTTCAAACTATATTTTTCCACAATTAATGACTACTTTATTGAATATTCTAATTAGGATCGCTGCAATCCTAATCCTTGTAAGCATGAAGCACCTTGTTCACAAACCGGAAATGATTTCTTTTGTGACTGTACCAATACTGGTTATTCGGGAGCCGTGTGCCATCAAAGTGACCACTTTACGTCTTGCTCGGAAGTGGCGCTCTATTTTGGTCGTCAGATACAACGTAAGAACATCACGATTGATTTGGACGGATCAGGAGTCTTAAAGCCGATCAATGTTCTCTGCGATTTCTCGGGTATATATTTTTCCTTCTGTTAATAAATGAATTTTTTTGATTATATTGATAATAAAATTTATTAAAGCAGTAACGTATTAATTTACATTACACGTGCATTAGAAAAGCATATCAAGTTTTTGACAAACGAAATTTTTTCTTCATAATCATAAACTGATTATTAATACGATCTATCTAATCTTCTGTTCATTAGAATTTGATTCTTTGCATAACAAAATTTATTTCTATCAAATATTCCTTAAAGTTTTGTCATTTTTCGAGTGAAAATTAGCTAGAAGATAAATAATTGTTGATTCCTGGTTTATTTATTCATCTATTAAAATGTATTTCAATCAACTTTTCAAGAGATTGTGTTGAAGCAACGAATAAGCTGAGGACTTCATTGAAATATAAGCATTCACAGTCCAGTTGTTTGTCTGCGCCGAAATTGGTTTTGATCAAAATCCCTGTCTAGAAAGCCTTTGATTAATATTAGGAATTTATTTCTCGCGTAAATTTTAAATAATATTGTCATTATAATATGGATATGCTGGCTGGTCTACATTCGTTGGTAAATTTTAATTTTCAATGCGACTAACTTTGAGGCTCCCAGATCACTAATCATGTGAAATTAAAGTTTGACAAAATGGCTACTCATAGTAGCCAATTATTAAAACTTATAAAAACAGTATGCTTGAGATTGACTTATTGTTTAAAATATCCTTTTTGCGGCAAAATAGTCATTCGTGAATACGTCATTTAACGAAGAAGTATAAAATAATTTGTCTAACGTATGCAAAGAAAAATTAATATTAATAACTTCCGTTTCACTTAATTAAACATACTGTTTTATTTAATCATATTAAACTGATTAATTCACTGTTGTAGGCACATAAAATAATGTGTAAGCTTGTCATTGAATCATCAGAATTTGTTTTAAGGCCATTGTAATTACACTTGGAAAAGCGTACACATGCATGCACATGTACACATCCAAATACAAGACACTTATCTAATAAAGAAAGTCAGCTATGATTAAGAAATCGTGAAGTAAATATAAATGCAGCCGTTTAAACGAACATTCGTTTCACGGACCGTGATAAAGTTTACTGTAATTAAGGTTGCGAAATTTAAATAAACACCTGACCCACTGTGTATGTACATTTGTCAGTATAAACCAAGTACAATATAGTTTGGAAAAGGCAATTCATCCAGTAGACAGGTTTGTCTTTATTGGGAACTCATCACGTACTGTCTAGAATTTTCTGCGGACAAGTGTTTATGTCAATTTCGTAACTTTCATTATAGTAAATTTCTTGTTTTGCTGAGCTTGCTTATGACAAATAGTTCTAGACCCGGAACCCGAAATTTGCAAATTAAAAATACGGACTCTGAATGTAAAAACCCTATTTCGCCAACTAGGTTCGGGTAATAAACCTTGAAGTAGTTTGATATAAATAGAAAAAAAATTCATGTTGGTGGCTTTAGTTACATTTTAACCATTACCAGCGCAGTTCTAAAGAAGACAACTGACACGGTTGATCGAAACTTTAACAAGCAAACTAGTTTTGTTGTTATTAATATCAAAATCCGCAAAAAAATTCCATTTAATTATTTGAATCGTCCTTCTTATTCGCACAATGTTTACGGGAAATAAATACTCAATCAGACTTCGTTTCTACATGTTTTCAACTTCTATTTTAGTGTTGAAATTGTGTAAAACATGCTCGTGAAGCATAAAATTAGAAATAATCTGATAAAGTTTTTCTTATGACCTATCGTAAAAAGAAATATATATGCCCTTTCGAAAATACACCACGCATATATAATTTTAGTGTTTTAATAGATGAAAACAATCAAATGTAATTTTGTTTGATGCTGAGAATACCCCAACTTAATGAGGCTTTACTAGCATCCTGCGAAGTGATGTTTAACTACGTTTCTTCTAATTGGACTGGTATTTCGTGTATTGTTTGTTCAATAAAAATCAAATTAATTTATATTTTTGTCCTTTACTAAATGGGGTCGGCTTGCATACTTCCGTTTAGCTTACTTATACCTCAAATTCATTACTAAACTTCAAATATAGATGCTGCTTATGTTATAAATATTTTTCTATTTATAATCACGTATTAAATTTATGGTATATTTACTATTGCATAATAAATTAACGTTTGCCCACTATTGGATTTATTAAATTTCCTGATAAAATTATCAAAAAACTCAAAAAGTAAGCGTTAATATAATCAGCCTTAGAAAATGACATGACAAATGTGTAACATTTTAATATTAACGTGTAAAATTATTTCTTATTACGCTGTTGGCAGAAAATGTAACAACTTATTGCTTATTTTATCTCGCACTTCTTCGTCTTTTATTTTTAATTAAAAATAACAATCCTTGTTTTCAGACGCAAAGCTGGTGAGAACTTATTTGATGCACGATGATATGGGTTTTATTGAAGTGGATGGCTATCAGGAGCCTGGCAGTTATCGTAAGGTGTTAAACTATGGTGGAGCTGATCGTGAAACATTAGGCGAACTAGTTAGACGTTCTTTCACGTGCGAACAATCAATTACTTACAAGTGTTGGAATGCATTTATCCTACGCTTGCCAACAGGAGGTTTGTTTCTGAATGCTATTCATTTTCCTTAAATTGCACTAGATTTTGCCAAATTGAAGCATTAACTTTTGAAAGAATATCTTCTCGAATCATAAGTTTGGAAGCCTGCAAAATGAGCGCAAATTTCTTTATCAATTTTTTGTGCAAATGCTTTAGTATGGTAAAATGTAATCCAACTCAAGTCTATCAGCATCATATTTTTTCTTAAATATATCTGCTGAATTGAAAATGATTTTTAAGTTATATACACTTTCAGAACATACTAACGGCGTATAATGTGTGATGAGATATATTTCAAGTCTATGACATTATCACTGAACAGAATTGTGGTTCAGTTGCGTTAAACTTCCTGTTGTAATTTTGAATTACCTTGTCGTGTTCCGCGTATTCTGTTGAGATGTAAGTTTTCATTCCGTCATCTTTTAGTCGATTCGTATTTACGGCCCGCCCCGTACACCGCAGCTTAAATTCGTTCATTTGGCTGTGGATATATTCTAATTTGAAAAATAACTCTGCTACTCGGGTTTTGACAATAACAGACAATCAGAAGTTGAGCTACAAAGCTTAATTAAGGATTTAAAGCCAAATGTCACAAAACGTTGGCCATTGAATTGGAACATGTTGCATGTGCCTCGAAGGAAATAGCTCTTATTGGAAAATATAACTATTATCCTATCGTGTTCATTTACGCAGAACAAATTACACGAATTTTCAAACCCACGAGATCTGAATAACCGTTAGACTACAAGTAAGCATGCATTAAGTGCTGCGAACCTAGTAACAAATTAGTTCAGTTGTGACCAGAAGGATAAACCAGGGAAGGCAGCATGAACGGAAAGTATAATCTCATGCACATTCGTTTCGTGCTTACTGGCGACTCATCACTAGGAGCCGGTGTTACGCCCTTTAACCACTATGTATTTTGGTCAAGAATGTGGGATAATGGGACGTTACATTCTTCTAGACGAATGTGTAAACCTGCAATAGTGAAGCTAACATAATATAGTCTACGACAATGCGACTCCAACGCTAACTCACACTATATAATATATATATACCGAGTCTGTAAAGGATACTAACAATATGGCTATTGTGTTAGTAACCGATACCAACATTATTGTACCGAAAAGGTACATGGTACTAACACTATGGTTTCCGAATCGGAACATGGTACCAACATGATGGATATAAATTTATGCTATAGTTCACCGAAATTAAGAATTACAACAATTTCTGAACACCTGTTACTCCAGTAAATCCATACACTCTGGCCTTGATCGATATCAGTTATCACATTTCGCGGTAAGCATGACATCATTCAATTCAATATATTACAGTTAAATACTGTTTGTTGCGAAGAACTAATATATATGCAAGTATGTATTAGGTTTTGCGAACCTAGTAACAAATTAGTTCATTTGTGACCAGAAGGATAAACCAAAGGCAGCATAAACGGAAAGTATAATCCCACATTCTTGACCAAAATATATAGTGATTAAAGGGCGTAATACCGGCTCCTACGGATGAGTCACCAGTAAGCACGAAACGAATGTGCCTGAGATTATACTTTCCGTTCATGCTGCCTTTGGTTTATCCTTCTGGTCACAACTGAAGTAATTTGTTACTAGGTTCGCAACACCTAATACATGCATATATATTAGTTCTCCGCAACAAACAGTATTTACCGTTTGACTATTCTGATCCAATCGAAATGCTTTATAGATGTAACTGAAGGCTATTATGAAGAGGCTTTACGTCTATGCTATAATGATACGGAATATTTTATTTATTAATTACTTATTTAATTTATAAATATAATGTAACAAATCATTATTTAGCACTAATTAATCATGAAACATAGTACCATGTTTAGCTGCACGGCCCGTAGACATAGAAATTCCGGCTTGACGACCGGCGGGCTCAAGCTAGTCGACTCGGGATTGGTAACATGAACCTTGCCGGGCCTTAAATGGACAGCCATCATCCCGTTTCATGTAAAGCCTCGAGTTTGGTCTAACTGCACTGTAACTTTTTGTTAAATGTGTAGTGACGGAATGAGAGCAAGCGTTCCAGACGTGAGGGGCAAGTTTCGGCTGCTGAAGGAAACTCTGGCCACTGGCATCTGGGCAGATAGTGCTCATCAGCTTTGGTTGGCAGACTATCTAGGAGAAGGAAAACTCAGAATAAAAACCATCACTAGGAATGGGCGACCTAGTGTTCTTTTACAGTCCACATATAACCATGACAAGTACAACTTACAATAATTACATACTGCATCGGCCGTCGCGCAGTATAAAAAGGGTCGCCTTATCTGCTGAGCCGTGCAGGGTGGATAAGCGAAAACAGGCTACTGCAGGCAACTCCAACTCTATATTCGATTCTGCGTCCTTTCCTTCCTCTTCCTCTTCTCAATCTTACAATAACTCTCTTTTAGATACTATAAATATGGTTGGTTTAGATCATAACACTGAGCCCAATACTAGGTTGCCAAATATCGAAAATGGTTCTTGTAGACGATCATTCATTAAACCTAAGTTAGGTTTTAACGTAGGCGCATTTAATGTGCGAACATTAAAACAACTTGGACAGCAAGAATCTCTTGCTCGTACGTTGGATAAATTAGAAATCGACATATGTTGCGTATCTGAAACCAGAATACAGGATCCTACGTGTATTACAGAACTAGTTGCACCATCCCTATCTACGCGTTATTGGCTTCGAACATCTGGTTCCACAGAGTCCTCTCAAACCGGTAAATGGGGCGTTGGTATTGCCCTTAGCGCGCGAGCTGAAGCTTGCTTAATTGAATGGATCCTTTTTATAGTCGATTGTGTGCGGCACGTTTAAATACATCTACTAAAATCAAAGCAAAAAATCGTTATCATCGTTGCCTCTTCGTTGTATCTGCATATGCTCCTACCGATTGCAGCATAGAAGAAAGCAAGGACGCTTTTTACTCCGAATTAAGCTCCTTACTAAGTAAAGCACGAAGTTCGGATATAGTCCTGGTTATGGGTGATATGAATGCTCAAGTTGGTCGCTTAAGCAACACAGAATTTCATTTAGGTGGAAGATACACTCTAAGCTCGACTCGCAATGATAATGGTGAACGGCTTTTGGATAGCTGCGCTGAACAGACTATATTTGTAGTACAAATTTCAGACGTAGTGTTAGACGTTGTGCTACATGGCGTCCTCCAGCACCCGGACAACGGTGGATTCAAATAGATCATGTAGCAATTAGTTATAGATGGCGTGGTTGCATCCAGGATTGTCGCTCTTTTTGGAACACTTATGTCGACTCGGACTATGCACTTATCCGTTGTAGATTTGCTCTAAAATTTTCCGGGAAAATAATTAAGAATAAACCCCAAATTGATGTAGGCAAACTCGAACAACCGTCCATCCGACAAAACTATGAAAATATTCTTAAGGCTAATCTAACTGGTCTGAATAGCGAAAATCCGAATATACTTTGGTCCAAGATAAGTTCCACTATGCACAATGCAGGTACTACTGTATGTGGCATAGCAGGCCCCCGCAGAAATAATCACTGGCTCTCTGTAAAATCTATGGAGATACTCGAAATAAGGCGCCAAATTCCACCTGGCCCGACTCATAATAATACCCGTCGCAATATAAGACGCCAACTTAAGCGCAGTCTAAAAGGCGATCTTGAAAACTTTTGGAGCAGAAAGGCTGAAGAAATGGAAGTAGCTTTCGCGTCAGGTAACAGTCGCTGTTTGTTCCAACTTATACGCACAACAGGTCCGAGAAAGTTAAAAGTTAGCGAAACTATAAATGATAGTAACAACGAATTAATAACCGATAAAATAAGTCGTCTTGACAGGTGGGCTGAACACTTTAGAGATCAATTTTCTTGGCCACCCGCGTCAGTTCCGATTCCCGAAAGCATGTCTGTATCAACAGTGTGGAATGTTAGTCCCGAAGAACCATCCGAGTTAGAAGTACGCGATGCAATCCTATCTCTTAAGCGCCGCAAAGCCGCCGGCCCCGATGATCTGCTTCTGGGATTGTTTAAGGATGGTGGCGATATAATTTCAGGAGCGTTGACCAAACTTTTTCATACTATATGGAATGAGGAAACTGTACCACTTGACTGGAATGAGTCGACCATCATTCCCATCTTCAAAAAAGGCAATCGTAATTCGTGCGATAACCATCGTGGTATAAGTTTGACTCCGGTCGTATCAAGGTTATTTGCTTCGATTATCCTACGTCGTTTTAGCGCTTCACGTGAATCACATACAAGAGAAGAACAGGCCGGATTCCGCGCAGGACGAGGTTGTATAGATAATATTTTTACGTTAAGGCAAGTTCTCGAACAGAGACATTTATATCACCGTTCCACAATAGTCGTCTTTCTAGACATCAAGGGTGCATTTGATTCGGTGGATCGCAATGTTTTATTCCATATCTTGTCGAAAGCGGTGTGCCCACTAAATTTGTTAATATTATACGAGCTCTCTACACAAATAATTCTGGTCGCGTTAAGGTCTACAACGAATTAACGCATAACTTTACAACCAGCAGTGGTGTTCGTCAAGGTTGTCCACTTTCCCCATTTTTGTTTAATTTTGTAATCGATGCTATTATGAACAACACTCCATCACACATTCAGGACGCTGGAGTTGAAGTTCTCCCGGGAGATAAACTAGTCGATCTTGACTATGCGGACGATATCGTACTATTATTCGACAATCAGTATGCTGCCCAGACCACCTTAAATAGATTAGCAAACGTTGTTCCGTCTTTCGGTATGAAATTTGCACCCTCTAAATGTAAGATACTGTTACAGGATCACCCACAACTCACTCCAACGTTGCGACTGCAGAATGAAGATCTTGACATAGTCGACAGGTTTACATATCTTGGGAGCTCTATCAATAACGTAGGCAATATATCCGACGAGGTGAGAATACGGATCGCGAAAGCTAGAGTAGCTTTCTCGAACCTTCGTCATTTATGGAGAAACGCCAATATTTAACTTTGTCTTAAAAGTCGTGTTTACAATACATCTGTATGCGCAGTCTTACTATACGCTAGTGAAACTTGGCCTCTTAGAGTTGATGATCTGAGACGCTTACAGGCATTCGATCATCGTTGTTTTAGAAGTATAGCACATGTTGGTTACCAACAACGAATGACTAACGTTGACATCCGTAGACGTATTTTTGGATCTGACAATAAGTGCTCGTCTTTAGAAAAACAAATAAGGCTCCATCAACTTCGTTGGCTTGGTCACGTTTTGCGTATGCCCTCATTCCGATTGCCCAATAGAGCTCTGTTCTCTCATCCAGCACCAAATTGGCGTGAGAAACAAGGTGGACAGATTTTGACATGGCAGAAACAATTAAAGTCACTTACATCCAAATTGGGTAGTATAGGATCCACTCGTCTGCCGGGATGGGGTCCCCGTGCACATCACATTTCTTGGTTAGAAACCCTTAGCGATATGGCAGCGAATCGAGCTCAGTGGCGATCTTGTTGCAGATGTATAGTAGAATCATCTTCGTAACTTTCTTTTCTTAGTAGGGCAAAGTTAGCTACGAGGTTCGGTTTGTTTATGACGTGCTACGATGAAATCCGCAAGGAAGCTGTGTTGCTGATGTCGCCTTGCCCGAAAGCTAACTTGGTCATAATGGTGTTGTGGAGAGGTTTAGTTTGCCTCATTTCTGTGAGTTATCCTGATAAATTTACTCATAGTAGTAAGGTTTTCCTTCTCTCTCTACCTCTCTCCCTCTCTCGTAAATCTCAATAATAATTTATCTAAATTCACTTATATACTTTTTTTTCACTCCTTATGGTTATATGGCAGTGAAGCATTAGTCACTCGACTTTTGTGTGGCTGGAAATGATGATGATGATGATGATGATGCACTGCTATTCATTTATCTTCTATGACAAAACATGCTGATATAGGGTAAAATTTAGCTACCACTTGTTCATAGAATACGCCACCAATGGAAATTCATCAGGTGCCAGTCTGGTTATAAGTCATTGCATTTATCTAGAATTGCTATCAACACGGTCTAGAGTATTCAATGCACCCGTGCTCTAGATTGAACTTTGAACTTGTCTGGCATCCTGCTTCCATGATTTTTAAATTTGAGTGTTATTTTATTTTCTGTAAATTACGCAGAATTCAAACCATAGATTGGAGTTAATTCCCTGCATCAGATGGAAGTTTAAATATACAGCGAGTCGTTATATTTTCTGCCAAATATTCAGAATACAAACCGCTATATTTGTGCTGTGTAATACTCGCGCGAAATTTGTAGGACGCTACACTACAAGAAACTAAAAAGCAGTTAAATTAATTGGTCCTGAAATGAGCCGTTTGAGAGTTGTGCCGGAAGGAGCTGTGAATCAAGGAATTACCAGAGACGTAGGCGGTTGTCTTAAAGTCCTAGCAGCATTATTGTGTGTCCTGCTCTCTTTTACCTGACGAAAAGAATTGGTAGAAGCTTTGTCAAGCGTTCCTCTTTATGCAGATTGATGACATCAATTCGATTATTAGGAAATACCGGATGAGGATAATGCTATGTTGATAGTCACAATCATGCTTGCAGAAAACCTGAGCGCAACACCAAGAAACACGAGTACTTGAAAATGAGAGATCCATTTAATAAATTATGCGATTTCGAAGTGAATCTTCTCAATGCTAGAACAAGAGTGTGTTTGTGTGCGAATTGTCATAAATAAGTATCCGTTTAACAGGCGAGACGATCGGAGGCATACCGTGCGAGAATAAAGCAGATTGTGCGCGCGTAGAAAATGAACGATCAGTTATTGTTATGTGAAGAACATATTTGGGTCAGTTCACTATCTTGAGCGGCTTGAAATGAATGCAAAAGGTTTTATGTTACAACAATCAGCCATTTCGATAAAAGGTTTCAACCTATCTACGTTAGTCGAATTAGACGTTGAACTCTGCTTGATAATGTAAAATTTTGGTTGTCGAATAAAAATCTAGAAATTGCCTAAGCTTTAGTGATACTACAATGGCATCTTTAAGGCCGAGTACTTTCTCGCAGCTGTGGATTTAGGTGTTGTGTAACGTTATGCTATAGAACTCAGGAAAGTAGAAAAATTGGTTCTCTCTCAAAAAGGGCAATTATCTTTCTCGTCTTAAATGAAAATGGCAAAGAAAAACTAGTAATTTGATTAGGTTTTGCGAACCTAGTAACAAATTAGTTCTGTTGTGACCAGAAGGATAAACCAAAGGCAGCATGAACGGAAAGTATAATCTCATTCACATTCGTTTCGTGCTTACTGGCGACTCATCAGTTGGAGCCGTTATTACGCCCTTTAACCACTATGTATTTGGTAGAAGAATGTGGAATAATAGGACAGTACAATCTCCTAGACGAATGTGTAAACCTGTAATAGTGAAGCTAACATAATCTAAAGTCAACGACAATGCGACTTCAAAGCTAACTCACACTATATAATATATATACCGAGTCTGTAAAGGATACTAACACTATGGCTATTTTGTTAGTAACTGATACCTTTTTTGAAATCCATTAGTACCGGATACTAACACTATGGTTTCCCAGTCGGTACATGATACCAACCTGATGGATATAAATTTATGCTAAAGTTCACCCAAATTGAGAATTACAACAATTTCCGAAACACCTGTTACTCCAGTTAAACCATACACTCTGGCCTTCATCGATATCAGTTATCACATTTCGTGGTAAGCATGACAACATTCAATTCAATATATTACAGTTAAATACTGTTTGTTGCGAAGATCTAATATATATGCAAGTATGTATTAGGTTTTGCGAACCTAGTAACAAATTAGTTCAGTTGTGACCAGATTATTTTCAGACATATACTAACTGATGTAACGCGGTTAGTTGATATAAGCACCTGACCCATTAATTAGTCACATATATCAGTATAAGCTATGAATTGTATAGAGTAGAAAAGGCAATTCGTCCTTATCGGTAACTCAACATGTACTGGCCAGAATTTGCCGCGGACAGTACGCAAACCTGTGCACGTCTTCTTCGGAATCTGGTGCTCTAACCACTGAGCCACCATGAGACAACTGGGCAAATCTAAATATTTCTTTCAATAATACTGAAATAAATATTTTCACTTGTGCTTGTTTTTTTCGAAATCAGGAGTAATCTGATATTTGAGGATGTGAAACGGACTTTTGCTTTTCTATGTTAAATTGAAACTTAAATTTAGTTTTAATATAATTTAGCGGAAATATACTATGCCCTAAACTAAACATTAATGTATCTCAACTACAAATAGGTGATTAATTTCAAGTCCACATTGTAAATAACAAATATATTAGATGCGTCCTATGTTCACTTTTTCACTGTCAGTGCATTTATTGTTTTTTACGTATCTTCGTTCAGGATAACTGCTGTGGTTGTGACAATGTTTCGTTTTTTGCTGGTAAATGTTGCTTTACATCTAATTGAGAATAAATATGACGAAAATTGAAGGGCGAAAAAATGAAGAATTTCTACATAGATTAGAATCAGATTGAAATAATTACTGTTTTCTGAGTTCTTAGATGACGAATTGAATTTGAAAATTTAGAAATTTAGAAGATCATTGTTTTATTATCACGTCACCCTTGATCAGATGGCAGACTCGATGTATTAGCCATTTACATTTTTCCCAAAATAAGAGTAGTCGGGAGCAGAATTTAATCCATGTCGAATTCTTAATTGGAAGGAATTTAAAATTATTTAACCTTAAAATCATAGATTGTGCAGCTAGTAAGACCGATTATCTAAATCAAGGATGCGAGTATGAGATAAACACATATCTATTATATATATATATATATATATATATATATATATATATGTATATATATACATATATATATATATATATATATATTTATAGTTAATCTTCGCAATGTAAGGTAGTAAAGCCAATTTATCCGGTACACATCCTTGATTACTGGCGAGAATTTTCCCGCGAACTGGGCTCAAAAACAAAAGTTCGTATTTAATTTAAAATTATTTTTAATTTCTTGCAGGTAGGTGTGGTGGATTGTCTCACAGGTTTTGTACCGAACGTGCCCCGGTTTGGGCCCTACCTGCGGCCAAATTCTGGAAATTACTTGAAGAGTTCCGGTAAGGTCGAAACCGATCTACTGCGTGAATTGCCTATGCATCGTTAGACGTTGCTTAATTTATAATGAAAAATGTAAATGTAATGAAATTGGTGTTTAAATCAGGCTCGTAATCTTGATTTGTATCGAGTTTAAATTGTTCTGATGTCAGCTGATTCAAATATGCAGCAGCATTTATCTTCTCATTCACTTTCTTTTCTATGATATTATTAACCGTCCAGTTAGCGGAGATCCTTATGTTTAGTTAACAGTCGACTTCTTTACGATCACTTGCGGCCCAGTGAGCTTTTTCTTGAAGCTACGCTTTTAAATTTTTTTTCAATGATTTCCTCATGTTCTGCCTTCGAAGTGTATGCATTTTCGATAAGAACACGTACAATCGGTCACACGTTTCTTTTGCTCATTATGCTCCAACTGAGACTATTCTAATAAGGCAAAATCAACCAGGCTTCTCATCGGAATCAATTTTCTGTTAACTTCCAGCAGATTTTCACCTGCCAAAGTATCCTATTACGCGCAGTAACAATTCAATGAAATAAAGCAACCTACATTGGTTGATCGACGGTCTTAAAATATAATGTATATTATCATACAGCAATTAAAACTACGCAATCTAATTTTCGTGACTTAATGTACCTGTATCTTTTAACAGAAAATTGTCTTGATAAAACCAATTACACTTTTAGATTTTACAATTCATTAATGCCCTCTTATGCTCATTTTCCAGTGAAATTAACGAAACTAATCTTTTGCATAGGTTTAATGTGGTGTGCAGACAGTGGTAGTTATGGTTGTTGTAGCTCTGTGAAATTGTCGGGCTGTTCACAGGTAATTTTTCAAGAATTCAAAATACTGAGAGAAGCCTATCCGTCTAATGTCTGTAGTAATACAAAACAGACTTAATCGCTGATGACCAAAAGTGCGGCCCCATTTAATTCAATTGAATGCGATGGATCAGAGTAGGTATAACTTACCTTTATAGCAGAATTTAGCTTAACACTGTGCCGTGTTTGTGTGCTTCCGAAATATAGTCTACTTCTTATAAAATTGAATAATCATTGAACGCGCAATTGGTGATAACAACTATCTAAAAGAATTTTGCGAGCTTCATATAAACACATATCCCATTGTGTCTAACCAGTCGCACAAAATCGCTAAATTACCGCATGTCAAGCGTTCTCACGCGTTTCGACATACTTTGGTCATCTGAACAAGGTGGCAAAATGTTTAAGGAGGATCAAACTGTATATAGGAAATAAAACTTGGACATGCGGTTCTCACCTCCATTAGCCTCGCATATATTGTATTTGACTAGAAACTTCGGCTGTACAATTTCATGAACGTATTGCTGCGTTCACTCCATTTGTATAAGTTTTACAACTGGACAATCAATGATTGCGCCGGAGGTACCAAAATTGTTCAAATACATTTTCAGGGTTTGAGATAGAAAAAAAATGGTCTTAAACTTTACTTAAAGAATTGTTACCACCATCCGCGTAGTCAATGTTTGTGTAGCTTTTAGCATATATACATGTGGTGAAAGCTGCAGAATGCTCGTGTTCCTGACCGCATCGGGATTATGTGGCCGAATTTTCCAGTCAAGTGGAATGTATTCGAGACTATTTAGAGGTATGACTCGCATATTTACTTATTTTTAATTGATATATGCATCTCTACTTGATCCTCGTTGGCCAGTCTTTAATCGTACTCTAATGATAATCTTGAATGTTTAAACCACATCAGTACGTGTGATTGAGAGTAGTTTTGTTATGGTTTGCACCAGGTTAGATACAACGGGATTAGTGCTTATCTAAAGCTGTGGAACTTTGATTTTTAAATGTCTATCATCTATCCACCCCTTGACTTATTTAGTGTTAGCGTGTCGATCACTACTATTGATCGTCACATCTGAAAGAGTTACCGACACCCGCACAATAAATGCATCGATGGCATAGTCTGAGAAATGGGAGCAATGCTTCAACCTTGTCGACCCTTGAGACTAATTGGGAATATCTAAGTCAGACTAGTACTAATTCAGGCCTCATGTGAAACGGCTTTTAGTCATGCTTCTTTTATGAACATATACATATTTTGTAAAAAAATTAAACCGACATAAAATTAAGCTAACTTTTTATTAAAATAATTATTTAGGATAAGAAATGTGCTTGTACCCCGATAATGTAGAAATAAGGTGTACTTTTTTATTGAAATATATTGTGAACATTAGGCGGCACGACATATGACAATCGTGCGTGGGGCTGGTGGGTCAGTCGTAAAGGACAGCCGCGATTCTATTGGGGCGGCGGTGTACCCGATCTGCAGAAGTGTGCGTGTGGAGTGGAGTACTCATGCACAGGAGATTCGACAACATGTAACTGTGATAGCACCGGCTCAGTAACACCGCCATTGGTTGATACCGGACTATTAACGTTTAAGGTTTGACATAGTTAAACGTTGCCGCGCATATCTCAATTTTTATTCTTTTATTAATAGTTACACATACTGGCTTAAGGAAATATTATATTTTAAATTATTTATTATGTATTGTTTTACCTGGAACAATGCAGTTCAAATAGGACGAGAAGAATATGCTAGAGTTAGTATGACCAGAACTTGTAATTCCATGTACACCACACTGCAAACCAACTATAAACTTGGTCAACTAATAATGTAAGATTGATTGGCGCGATCTTTTTTTTACCTAGGCATAATAAAGCAGTAATAGCGTCAACTATATATGAAGCCCTCATCAATGCAATTCAGAAGCCAACTTACTATATGTAACATGTACCAAACCAGTAACGAGTATCCACACCATGACTTTGAAATCGCATTGCTAAAGGTTTTATATACAGTCGAATCTTCTACTGCTTACATACTCATATGTGTATAATATTGTACCGTCTACCTGTCGCACCCTCCTTTACCGAATATACAGTGGGTTTAAAGCATATATACTGCTCCTTTTTGCGAATCATCAGTTAGCACGAAACTTATGTGTACATGAGATAAAACCTTGCTTTTATGCTGGTTTTGAAGTATCCTTGTGGTCAAAATCTAACAAACTTATTACTATGTGCGCAATACCTAACAGAAATTCATTCTGCTGTATTTAAATAAATAATAACTCATAATTTTACCTGTCGCTGTCCAAAGCGAAACTATCATAATTTTCACGTATTTAAAACTATTTAAACGTTTGCTCGACACAATTTGATCACATAAATAACACACTGACGCGTTCCAAATGTCAGTGTATGCATTAAAATTCATTGGCAAAATGTGTTTTTATATTTTTCTTGTTAATTTTACATTTTTGTGCCTGACTGTAGTGTTAGCAGCCTCATAGACAGCTCTGAACATTATTTTATGCAGAATATGCGATATCCTCAAACTGTTCTGAAGGATTATATTGTTGCCTTTGGTTTGATTTATAATATTTAGGTCGTTTTCAGATTTCGAATAATCAAATTGCACTTTAATTTGCATGCCATTCAGTGTAGTAAAACTACCATCACTAACAAGCATCAACGCGTTTTCTGTTAAATTATAGTCCGCGAAACGAGATAACTGATATCGAGCTGGGCCAGAGTGTACGGATTTCCTTTAGTAATGGGTATTGCTAAGAAGTAATTCTCAATTTTGTTAAAATTAAACATTTTGAGATCCATTTTGTTACCATATACCGACTCTAAAACCATATTGTTGGTATCATGTTCCAACTTGGCAACATAGTGCTGGTAACTTTTACGGGCTCCATGTAAATTTATGTATTAAGTTGGCTTTGAAGTCGCATTGTCGAAGACTATATGCTTGTATACAAAGATGTATACGAGCTTTTACAGTCCAATTAGCCCACATTCCTTGACCAAATACATGGTGGATATAGGGCGTAGAACCGGCTCCTACTGATGAGTCACCAGAAAGCACCAAAAGAATCTAAAAATGAGATTATGCCTTTCGTTTATCCTGACTATGGTTTATCCTTGTCGTCCTATTTAAATTAATTTGTTACTAGGTGCGCAAGACCTATTATATAAATGCGTGTATGTTAGTCATCCCCTCAGGCATTTGAAGCTGTTAAAATTTTAAATACTATACTATACGTATTCGTATGATGTGCTGCATATTTTCCACTTGATTAATAAGAGTACAATTTCTGTGTATTCTGCATTATGGGACATGCAGTATAAAATTGTGTTCGAATCATACTTCTTAAATACTTTGAATACGAATCACCTTAAACTGAAGCTTGATCTTATAAAAATTTAACTTTCATTGAATTCTCTTTTCTATTATCGTTAAAATCTTTTTTTCTTTATCTTAATTTCCTATTGTAGCCTTGTAGAACATTTAAAATGAAAATCCGGTAAAATAAAATTATTTTACACTGCATAATGAATGAATTATTTTTATTTACAGGAGGACCTTCCTGTAATGGAGGTTCGGTTAGGCGACACAGGTGGTCTGAGTGATAACAAGCGTTCTGAGTTCCAGGTTGGTGAGCTTATCTGTGCCGGTGACAAGCTATTCGACAATACAGTGACTTTCCGCAAGATGGACGCTGTGATAGAATTACCTGCCATTTTTGCCGAAGCTGAGTTTGACATGACCTTCATGTTCAAAACAACCATAAGGGATGCTGTGCTGATGCAGAACAATGGACGTGAATCGAATCACTTTTTTGAAATTCGGATAAAAAGTAATTTGTTTCAAACTACCAGTTTTAGGCAGTATACCAAATTTTTTCTATAATCTTGGTTTTATAAAAAACAGAAAATACATATTTCACTTCACATGGCGTAATTCGTAACGAGATATTTCGTATGGCACCAGGAGTATATGATTAAGTCGGCAGGATCAAAGAATTGCGTTTTATGAACATGTGCCTAATTCTTTCCAACTACTCTTGACTAGGTGCCAAAACTACGCCATCACTCGTTTCATATTTAATCAAGTAGTGCGAAATAAATAAAATTTCGATCCCATTATATATATATATATATATATATATATATATATATATATATATATATATATACAACAACCGGTGCCAAAATCCCACAAAGAAACTTAGTAAACAACCTAGCAAACAGAATCAGGAAGATCTGCTCTGAACACAAGATTGAGGAAGAACTAGGCTACCTCAGGAAAATTTTGCTAATGACCAACTACCCAGAGCGTTTCATTGATGTAAACATCAGACCACGGCAGATTCGTACTAGAGAGGATACCGTCAAGCAGGTTTTCCTAAACTTACCATTTAGAGGCGACGTACCAGCCTCAATAATTGCACGGCGGCTGAATAGAATAACTAAGGACAACTTTCCCAGTGTAAAAGTTAATATGACATTTAGTGCACAGAGAATCATGAGGTTGGATGCCAAAGATCAATTGCCAATTCTCTCCAAATCATTCATAGTCTAAAAATTCTCATGTATGTGCAGTAGCACATATATCGGACGTACGAAGAAGCAATTGATAAGCAGAATCCAACAACATTTACCACAGAAATTCATTAACAAAGGCTTGCCACCGTCAGGAAAATCAGCTATTTCCGATCATATATTGGCAACAGGGCACCCTGTCAATTCGACCAATTTCACAATTCTACATAAAGCAAAATCAGAAAAATTATTATTTATCTATGAAGCCCTTTACATAAAACAACAAGCACCTGACTTTAATATTCAAAAGTTTCATCAACATGATATTCTTATCGACTGGCCAAGAATAACAAAATTCAACAACAAACTACTAGTATCCAGCCAAGAACAAACAGGCCCTAGACTAGAATCAACAAACGTACAATCGGATTGGCAACAAACTAAAGTGGAAATAACAGAGGCGCAAACGATGACAGAAGTCTCCAAACAATGTGAGCGTTTAACACTGAAATCAACACTGGCGTTGTTACCACGTGAAAACTTTGCGCAAAGAGGTGAAACGATCAACTATACTGGGAAAAATAGCATTTGTGTATGTAACAGTGAACAATGCGCACAAATGGTTAATTCTCAAGCTATCAAAACAATAATGACCAGATCTCAGATATCACTTTGCAATACTGCGAGAATGACCTTTACATGCAAACACGCATACACACAAACAAAAACGCATACACAGTCACCAACTAGCCAAAGCAAGAAACAGCAGTAAAAATGAGTCAGATTTTTTACCACTAGCATAATCAATTTAAAACCCAAAATGTATAAATATGTATGATTTTTTAAGAGACGATTAGTATTCACGAAGTAAATGGCCTTTATCCACTTTATTATTAATGTGTTCTTTCTTCCTAATTATAAATATACTGTGTAACCTTAAAAGAAATGGACATTATAAATATATAT
>JAQBSW010009706.1:0-27507 GCA_029291075.1 Eudiplozoon nipponicum | reverse complement strand
ATTGATGGACTATTGAACTACTGCGCCTGTGGCAACGTCGGATGCGTCAGTGATCAATTCAGAAGGTTGAGACCAATCAGGTGAATGTAGTATGGTTGCTTTGCATAAACTTTTTTTGGCATCCTCGTAAACCTGCATGTCGTCAGCGTTGAGGGTACAAATCGAGATTAGTAGTTTATCTTGCCTAAGAACCGTTATAACGCTCGAACGGTAGTTGGAGTCTGTAGATGTCGAATGGCACGAACCTTAGAAGGGACATTTGTCATGCCTTTCTATGAAATTTGATGACCGAGGAATTCAATTTCTGTTTGCGCAAAGACACATTTGTTGGCATGAAGCCGGAGGCCATAATCTGCTAGACGTGCGATTAGAATGTCAATATGCAGCATATATTTGGACATTGAGTTGGAGAATACCAGAATGTCGTCTAAGTAGGGAATTACAAATGGTAGGCCATCTAGTATTTCGTCCATACCGCGTTGAAATGTTTGAGATACGCTCTAAAGACCATAAGGCATATAAATATATTTGAGTGTGCTACGTCCGGGGAATCTTAATGCAGTGTAGTAAATGGAGTCTTTGTCCATGGGTACTTGATAGTAGGGTTTCACTAGGTCGACTTTTTGTACATAGCATGGCCAAAGCAGATCTGAGTAGGTCAACTGGATTTGGTTGGATGTACGAATCAGACTGTGTGCAAGAATTGAGAATGCGAAAATCCCCGCACACTCAGAATGTTCCAGGTTCACTCTTTGGCACCACTACCGCAAGCAACGCAAATGGTGATCTGGATCGTGCAAAAATTTCTTGTTGACGTAGCATGGCGAATGCTTGCTCGGCGGCCGTATGTTTGTGTGATGCCAATGGACATGCTCTGGGAAGATGAGGAAGTCGCTTCGATAAAATGATGCAATGGGCTGTGTTGGCACGCTTCCTCTTGAGATCGGGTATAAAAGAGATAGTGAGGTACATAAGGAACTAGAGGATTTAGCTGAATAGAGGAGACGGCTTTGGCACGAGTCGTGTGTTTTAGCGCTGATGGTAGCAACTGATTACCAGCAATGCGTATCTATCGTGATTTGGGACTTATAGTGAGGTCGGAATTTTCGAGGAAGTCACGTCCAATGATGTTTCTTGTTGTGTTGGCAATGATAAAAGTAGAATTGAAACATTGTTATGAGTTGGAGAACGAGATTGCAAATACTCGTACCACAAAGGTCGCTACGTTGGAGCCATTGGCGGAGGTAAGACTGCTGGTGTTGACTGGATGGGTTGTTTCGAAATAATTGTGGCGGAGTAGAATGACATCTGATCCAGTGTCTATGAGAATTAATTCGTGGGAGTTTGCGAGACGGATGAGGAAAGATGTTAATAGTGGAACCTGTCGATGAGACAGGTTGCAGCCAATTGGGCTTTTGAAGAATGATTTGACTGGAGCCGTCGCTGTAAAGACAAAAGTTTAATTGCGCTCTACCGCAAAAGCAGCAAGTTTCGAGCCAGAAGACGTCGGATGGCCAACAATTTTGGGGTGTTCAGTCTCTACTGCCACAGTGGAGGCTGACCCCAGGAGATTTCCGAACACTCCAAGGGCGAACCGTCCTGAGTTGTCGAGGGTTACCGCGTTCATCTAAACGTCACGTCTGTGCGTGAGAATCGGCAATCATTTTTGAGGCAATAGCGCGTGGAGCAGCCATATCAGCGATGATTCAAACACCACTCCGCCAGAATCTCTAGAACTGTGGCAAGGCCTTTGGACGTCGACCTTTTGCTGATGCTTAAGGATGGTGGTCGACGCTGGTCACACCTGCTCTGATTGCTTCTGTAATCGACGGCATTAATTGAGGCCGAATCGGGCCTGACGATGAGGCTCTCGAGCAGGCTGATGAGGCGCTCATTGATGACATTACTTTGGGCTGACGATGCTGGAGACTGAGGCTCGGACAGGCGTGATGCGATGCAAACTGGCTCTGAGGCAGGTGAGTAGCAGTGCTGTTTCTTCCAACACTTGTCTAGACGTGCCGGCATTACGTCGTCTTCCACTTCAACAGATTCGCGCAGAAACGTGGCCATTTCTTGGAGTGCCCGAGAAAGATTCTGAATGAACAGTTTCATCAATATTTCACTGGATAGATTGAACTCAGAGGCTTCCAGCTCCGTCTCCCAAATTAGCTCTGATGGCGTGCGGCTACTTAGGGACATGTGGCTCATTAATTCACTAAGCTTGTCTTCCCGATCTGGTGTCAGGCGCTGCTTGACAGCGATTTGGAGGCTCTGCCAAGACTGCGAACATATGCCCTCAGTGTATTGATGTAGAATGACTTTCAGTCCGCTTCTGAAAGAAATTGGAATGGTTTCCCAGGCCCTCAAATAAATGTGACACTCTTCTGTCATATTGGATACCTTGGCCAATAAAGTAATAACGTCAATCCACTCAACAAGGTAGTCTGGATCGAATTGTCATATCAAATACTGGGTCCTTGTAGTAGTGCGGCTTGTTGCTGGGCTAGCCACATCTTGTGTGTGTGCGCTGTTGAGTACAGATAGCAGTGTTACATCGTCGTCACCCGTCATCGTGTGTCTGTCATCGTGATTTGTGATCTCAAGAGAGTGGCTCGCTGTGTTTTGTGTCTCGGAATTTGACTTCTTGTGTGTTACCCTCGCTTTATCGGATTCACTCTTCCGTGGCATACAACCGATGAGCTTGGGCTAGCGGGAGGACTAGCGCCTGCTTGATATTCTCATTGACTATAGTTGCTGATTAATTATTTATTGGCTGTGAGCTCGACAAGACGGGGCATCATTTAAGTATGAGATGTTGCGATTTAGGTAACAGGTTTTAAGGGGAAGCTCCTTATTTAGCGATGTTATGCCATTCCTTCATATGCCTGGCAGCTGACCTCAGTAGAAATGGGTTACGTAGGCCGTGCTTATGATCAGTCTCAGACCTCTTTCCAATAGGTAATGTGAGAAGGCTAAGTCGACTTATAAGAGGTGTTTTATGAACAAGGTTGCAAAGTAAATTAAAATTCACTGTAAGTCAAAATTTACCGTGCTCTATTCCGCAGGAAAATAAAATATAATCAACACAAGTTGATATCTAGGAACAAAAGCAAGTCATAATAAACACAATAAATAAATCCAGAATGTCTAAGCAGTGTAGTTTCTGTACATGGATAAAGGTTTAAAAACACACAAAATATAAATCCTGGCTTTGAGCGTTAAATCACATAAATTCACTGCATTATACTTGCATATTAAGCGCGGGTGTGTAATATTATCAAACAAACCCCTATTATTTACAAAAAAATTGTATTTCAAGAAATCATAATTAAAACTGCTTGAAACTAATAGAGATTGTTTTTAAAATCACAGTTGAGTAAAATATTCTGAGACGCTAAGACAACGGAATCTGTTTAAATTGATACTCGTTGGGTTGTACCGTCGAGCGAGCGTTACAAGATACTACAAACATCATTTGGTTATGGAAATGATTAATATCCGCTGAAGTGTCATCAATAAATATGACTTTCAAATGTCAAATTATATTCTAAAAGTATCTCAATAAAATCATCCCGCAATAAGACCATGCAATATATATATATATATATATATATATATATATATATATATATATATATATATATATATATATATATAAATATATATATATATATATATATATAATCTCTATGCCTTATAATATTACACAGTTTATTTCTAATTAGGAAGGAAGAACACATTAATAATAAAGTTGATTAAGGCCATTTATTTCGTGAATACTAATCATCGCTTATACAAACATATATTTATAAATTTTGGGTTTTCAATTGATTATGCTAGTGGTAACAAATCTGACTCGTTTTAACTTCTTTTTCTTTTTTTGGCTGGTTGGTAAGTGTGTATGCGTTTGTGTTTGTGTTTATGCGTGTTTGCATGTAAAGGTCATTCCCGCAGTATTGCAAAGTGTTATCTGAGATCTGGTCACTATTTTTTGATAGCTTGAGAATTAACCATTTGTGCGCATTATTCACTGTTACATGTACGAGTGCTATTTTTCCCAGTGTAGTTGATCGTTTCACATTGTTGCGCAAATTTATATTTTCCACATGTTAATTGCGCCAGTGTGGATTGCAGTGGTAAACGCCCATATTGTTTGAAAACATCTGTCACCGTATGCGCCTCTGTTATTTCCACTTCAGTTTGTTGCCAATACGATTGTATGTTTGTTGATTCTCGTCGAGGGCCTGTTTGTTCTTGACTGGATACTAGTAGATTGTTGTTTAATTTTGTTATAATTGGCCAGTCGAATAGAATATCATGTTGATGAAACTTTTGAATAATAGGATCAGGTGCTTGTTGTTTTATATAAAGGGCTTCATAAATAAATAATAATTTTTCTGATTTTGCTTTATGTAGAATTGTGAAATTGGTCGAATTGACAGGGTGCCCCGTTGCCAATATATGATCGGAAATAGCTGATTTTCCTGACGGTGTCAAGCCTTTGTTAATCAATTTCTGTGGCAAATGTTGCTGTATTCTGCTTATCAATTGCTTCTTCGTACGTCCGATATATGTGCTACCGCACATACATGAGAATTTGTAGACTATGAATGATTTGGAGAGAATTGGCAATTGATCTTTGGCATCCAACCTCATGATTCTCTGTGTACTAAATGTCATATTAACTTTAACACTGGGAAAGTTCTCCTTAGTTATTCTATTCAGCCGCCGTGCAATTATTGAGGCTGGTACGTCGCCTCTAAATGGTAAGTTTAGGAAAACCTGCTTGACGGTATCCTCTCTAGTGCGAATCTGCCGTGGTCTGATGTTGACATCAATGAAACGCTCTGGGTACTTGTACATTAGCAAACTTTTCCTGAGGTAGCCCAGTTCTTTCTCAATTTTGTGTTCAGAGCAGATCTTCCTGATTCTGTTTGCTAGGTTGTTTACTAAGTTTCTTTTGTGGGATTTTGGTACATTACTATTGTAGTGAATGTATGCTCTGGTGAAAGTGGATTTTCTATATATGGCCAGTGTCAAATCCCAGTTTTCTTCTTGAGTGAGTTTAATGTCAAGGAAGGGAAAACTGTCGTCCTTCTCTACCTCGAGAGTGAATTTGATGTCTGAATCGGCTCCATTTGCTTGTTGGAGGATTTCAAAGGGTCTGCTGCTTCCGAGATCACCGAAAAGATTTTATCTACATACCTTTTATAGAGTGCGAACTGGTCAATTATACATTTTAGGCTCGCTTTTTCCAGATGATACATGTATACATCTGCCAGGGGGGGTGCGATGCAATTTCCCATAGCTACACCATTGATCTGGCGGCAGTATATCCCTTCGAATGATAATTGTACGTTTTGAGTACATGCTAATATGAGGTCTTTGATGTCATTGGTGTCTATAGGGAAATCAAAAAAAATAATTTTTTATGAGGTCACACAAGATCTCCGTTGTCTTATCCAGTGGTATATTTGTAAATAAGGATGAGACGTCAAGCAAGACCATTTCATTCTGTAGGATGTGCTTCCCCTTTAATTCATTTGCTAGTTCGAAGGAGTCCTTGATAGTGTTTGCGTTTATAATGCTCCGTATTGTCTGCTAATGAATAAGTACCCAGAGCATTTCATTGATGTCAACATTAGACCACGGCAGATTCGCACTAGAGAGGATACCGTCAAGAAGATTTTTCAAACCTTACCATTTAGAGGCGACGTACCAGCCTCAATAATCCCATGGCGGCTGAATAGAATAACTAAGGAGAACTTTCCCAGTGTTAAAGTTAATATGACATTTAGTACACAGAGAATCATGAGGTTGGATGTCAAAGATCAATTGCCAATTCTCTCCAAATCATTCATAGTCTACAAATTCTCATGTATATGCGGTAGCACATATATGGCAATTTATAAGCAGAATTCAGCAACATTTGCAACAGAAATCGATTAACAAAGGCTTGGCTATGTCAGGAAAATAAGCTATTTCCGATCATATATTGGCAACTTGGCACCCTGTCGTTTCGATCGATTTAACAATTCTACATAAAGCAAAATCAGAAGAATTATTATTTATTTATGAATCCCTTCATATAAAACAACAAGCAACTGATCTTTTTATTCAAAAGTTTCATCAACATGATATTCCAGTCGACTGGTCAAGAATAACAAAATTCAACAACAATCTACTAGTATCTAGTCAAGAATAAACAGGCCCTCGACTAGAACCAACAAACATACTATCGGTTTGGCAACAAACGGAAGTTGAAAGATCAGAGGCGCATACGGTGATAGAAGTTTCCAGACAATATGAGCGTTTGACACTGCAATCCACACTGGCGCAGTTACCATGTGGAAAATATAAATTTGAGTAACAAGGTGAAACGATCAACTACACTGGGAAAAATAGGACTCGTACATGTAACAGTGATAAATACACACAAATGGTTAATTCTCAAGCTATCAAAACAATAATGACCAGATCTCAGATATCACTTTGCAATACTGCGAGAATGACCTTTACATGCAAACACAAATACAAACGCATACACACTTACCAACCAGCCAAAACAAGAAACAGAAGTAAAAACGAGTCAGATTTGTTACCACTAGAATAATCAATTGAAAACCCAAAATTTATAAATATGAATGATTGTATAAGCGATGATTATTATTCACGAAATAAATGGCCTTTGTCCACTTTGTTATTAATGTGTTCTTCTTTCCTAATTAGAAATAAACTGTGTAATATTAAAAAGCATAGAAATTATATATATATATATATATATATATATATATATATATATATATATATTATATATATATATATATATATAGCAAGGTCTTTTTGCGGGATGATTTTATTGAGATACTTTTAGAATATAATTTGACATTTAAAAGTCATATTTATTGATGAACCTAATACTAAATTATTTTTCTTTAGATAAATGTTCAGTAAGTAATTATGATGACACTTCAGCGGATATGAATCATTTCCATAACCTAATGATGTTTGTAGTATCTTGTAGCGCACGCTCGACGGTACAATCCAACGAGTATCAATTTAAACAGATTCCGTTTTCTTAGCGTCACACAATATTTCACTCAACTGTGATTTTAAAAGCAATCTCTGTTAGTTTCAAGCAGTTTTAATTGAGATTTCTTGAAATACAATTTTATTTGTAAATAATAGGGGTTTCTTTGATAATAATACACACCCGCGCGTAATATGCCGGTGAAATTCAGTGAATTTATGTGATTTAACGCTCAAAGCCAGGATTTACGTTTTGTGAGTTTACTCTCCTTAGGAGCAAAATTCTGCGAAGTCAAGAAAAACCTAAGTGAACGTGACATTACTGACATTCAGGCTGGAATGCAATATTTCTACAATGACTTAACGAAAGACACAGCCCCACATGCATTCAATGGACAAGGACTGAAAGCTGAGATAGTAAGCGCAATAGAACAATACAAGAAGGAATTCAAAGGCAGCCAAATCATCACAAAACAGCACCTAGACGAAAACAGAAAAGTCCAATCAGACAAATCCATACGACTTGCCACACTCGATAAAGGATCAGGAATTGTTATACTTGAAGCCGACACTTATAGGAAGTCTATGAGCGATATAATAAATGATCAATCTAAATTTAAGCATGACATCAAACACAAAGATGATTCAACAAGTATCGAATCAAGAATTAATACAATTTTGAAAACTACGGAAAAATACGTTTTAACATCGATGGCTGACTCCGATATTAGATGAAAACTCATACAAGACATCCAAAAGGCAAAATCCGTCGGAACAAACACCGCAAGAGTGTACGGCAAACCAAAGCTCATAAAGCCCTGACAGCCTCACAAGCTCCCTCGATCAATGTCAATGATCAACGATCCACAACATAAACCAGCCAAGTTTATCTGCCAAATACTTCAAACAATACGGAGCATCATAAACGCAAACACTATCAAGGACTTCTTCGGACTAGCAAATGAATTGAAGGGGAAGAACATCCTACAGAATAAAATGGTCTCGCCTGACGTCTCATTTTTATTTACAAACATTCTTCTGGTTAAGAGAACGGAGATCTTGCTTGACCTCATCAAAAATGAGTTTTTTGATTTCCCTATGGATACCAATGACATCAATGACATTTTTTAATTTTGAAACTCAGGGTGCGCGGTTTAAAATGGCTCCGATTTTATCGCGTACCGATATTGAGAAAATCGTTTCGGACCTTCAGAACTCTGTGAAGGAGCTGAAGGATGAGAACAATCGTAATAAGAATAGAATGTCAAAACTGGAAACAGACGTTGATGCGTATATGGCGAAATTGGAATTAGCGGAAAAGAAAAATGAAACTTTAAGTGCGGAAATTTTAGAATTGACTGAAGCGTTACATACAAAGTTAGATAAATTACAGATAGATGTTCAGCCACGGGTTGAGTTGGCCGAAGTGACAGTCGAAGACGACACGCCAATCAAGAATATAACATCAGGGGAAGAAATAATAAACATATTAGCGAATGAAGTATCAGCGTGGATTAGCAAACAAGAACAGCTAATTTTATTTAATCTTGACAAAAATGCTTATGTAAAAGATGTCGAGAAATTAAACGTCCTGATCAAGGATGAGACGCATGCTGACATCGCGAAATGTTTCAGGGTTGGAAAACGATCCGATCGTCCAAGACCGATGGTTATACAGTTATCAAAGAAGCCAACAAATATGTAGATCGAGGCCATCAATAAAAGGAAAGGTGAGAATCCGAATTTTTATAGCATATTTATTGGACGTGACAAAACATTTCTCCAACGAAAGTTGGCAAAAGCAAAAAAGCTCAAGAACAACCAGGAGCGAAAGCCATCTACTTCTGAACACGATATTTTATTGAGAGAAGATACAATAACAAAAAACTATGTATCATTACTAAATGATGTGGGCAGCGGGGGGAGAAGAAGTATGACCTCAAAACCCTGGAAACGAACAATAAAGAAGCTAACAAAGCTGAATTAGTAAAAGTTGATAATTGTTTAGATAAAGCGTATTCTACATTTACTTTATTTTATGCCAACTTTCGAAGTGTTAGAAACAAAACCTTTTTGCTGTGTAATTTTATAATAAGTAACGATTTTGATTTTATAATATTATCTGAAACTTGGCTTAACAAGGATATTAAAGACCATGAATTTGATGTTCCTCACTATTCTTTATTCAGAAAAGACAGATCGTTGTATAAAAGAGGTGGAGGAGTAATCATTTATAGTAAATCTGTATTAAATGAGAAAATTTTACATACTAGTGAAGATAATGCTATCATTGATTTTTTATCTATACAAATTGATAATCTGATCTTAACCGCGGTTTACAGACCGCCGTATGCTACTTTATATGATGATCAAACATATACCAATTCTTTTCAATCTATTTTCGACTATCATGGCTATAACGTAGTGGTAGGTGACTTTAATAAATTTGAAGATAATAGAACGGTTGATACTAGATAATTTAGAACTTATGTTACCGGCTGATTTAGATTTATGTCAACATGGCTTTACGAAAGATAGATCGACAACTACTAATATGCTTTCTATGTGAAAACATGTAATTACATTAGATGAGAATAAGTTAGATGCATTAATTGTATTTATAGATATCTCAAAAGCTTTTGACTCTATATATTTTGATGCTATTTTGAATGCGATTAGTTTATTGAATATTGATCCGAATATTTTTAGATTACTTAAATGCTATTTATATAATCGAAGAATGAGTATTCAAGTAAACGATTTGATATACAAAATCGAAAAAAGTAACAAGTGGAATTCCACAGGGATCAAGTTTGGGGCCAATTTTATTTAAAATTGTATTTGCACATTTGGAAACTAAGATCCTTAACGGTCGAGTTTGCAAATTCGCTGATGATTTAAAAATAATCTTTCCAATTGATCCAAAAGTTGTCGAATTCTCCAAAAATAATGTGACATTAGATTTGTATGATTTGAGTAGATATTTGATTACACTAGGGCTGAGAATAAACAATAAAAAGACGAGAGCTTTAAAAATAGGTAACAGAACAGACTTTCATTATGTTTATTTTCATGATGCTGTGATTAATGATGTGTTTGAGATTAAACTTATGCAAGAAATAAAGGATTTAGGCATAACTATTCAATGTACAGCTTCTGCTGAGAGACATATTGAAAGTATAGTAGGCAGTGCCAAGAAAAGATGGGCACTAATAAATCGAAATATCTTATCGAATGACATAAAACTTAAAATGTATATAATATGGATTAGACCGATACTAGAATATGCTGTCGCTACTTGGAATCCATTAAAAAAGAGTTTGTCCAATAAGATAGAAGCTGTACAAAGAAAAGTTGTGAAACAAATTAGTCCTATCTCCTGCACTATATACGCCACTAGATTATAGTTTGTATCATTGCAAACTTTATGGTTTCGGAGGATGTGCTTTTGCATAAAAGTTTTCCATTTGAACCAGTGGACTGGTGCCTATATGAATCCGATAAGAAAGAGTCATGAAGTTGGAACTAGATCTGGACATTTTGCAATATCTCCTCCTTTGGTGGGGAATGTTGCGAGCAAGTTATTCTCTTTCTCAAAAATCTACAAAATTTATAACCAATTGCCAAAGGGGCTTAGAGAAACGCCTCCATCTAAGATGTCTTTTAAATTTTTATCTACTGAACTAGAAAAAGTCTACAATCCTGCTGATATTTTTTATTTTGATTATGATAATACTGTCTCATGGTTGAATAAAAGATAAGGATAATTGTTATCGGAAACAGAATTTCTTGAGATTTGTATTTCCAAGTTTTGTATTATTAAAATTGAAATGTTATGCATTATATCATCATGTTAGTCAACAATACATATAATCAATTGCTAGTCATGGTTCTCATTTTTTTGCATAATGTTACACTCGAATTATACCTTAATTTTTCCTATTTTGATGATGAATCTATTATTCCTTACAGCGGAACTTTCTGATATTGATATATTGTACAGTACAACCAGTGAGATTTAATTATAATTAGAAATAAACTGTGTAATATTAAAAGGCATAGAGATTATAAATATATATAGCATGGTATTATTGCGAGATGATTTTATTCAGATATTTTTAGAATATAATTTAACATTTAAAAGTCATATTTATTGATGAACCTAAAACTAAATTATTTTTCTTTAGATAAATGTTCAGTCAGTAATTAAGCTGGCACTTCAGCGGATATTAATCATTTCCTTAACCAAATGATGTTTGTATTATCTTGTAACGCACGCTTGACGGTACAACCCAACGAGTATCAATTTAAACAGATTCGGTTTTCCTTAACGTCACACAATATTTCCCTCAATTGTGATTTTAAAAACAATCTCTGTTAACTTCAAGCAGTGTTATTTGAGATTTCTTGCGTACAATTTTATTTGTAAATAATAGGGGTTTGTTTGATAATAATACACACCCGCGCGTAATACGTCGGTAACATGCAGTGAATTTATGTGACTTAACGCTCAAAGGATTTATATTTTGTGAGTTTTTAAACGTGTATCCATGAACAGAAACTACACTGCTAAGACATTCTGGATTTATTTATTGTGTTTCTTATAACTTGCTTTTGTTCCTAGATATCAACTTGTGTTGACAATATTTTATTTTCCTGCGGAATAGAGCACGGTAAATTTTGACTTACAGTGAATTTTAATTTACTTTGCAACCTTGTTCATAAAACACCTCTTATAAGTCGACTTAGCGTTCTCACATTACCCATTGGAAAGAGGTCTGAGACTGATCATAAGCACGGCCCACGTAACCCATTTCTACTGAGGTCAGCTGCCAGGCATATGAAGGAATGGCATAACATCGCTAAATAAGGACCTTCCCCTAAAAAACCTGTTACCTAAATCGCTACATCTCATACTTAAATGATGCCCCGTCTTATCGAGCTCACAGCCAATAAATAATTAATCAGCAACTATAGTCAATGAGAATATCAAGCAGGCGCTAGTCCTCCTGCTAGCCTAAGCTCATCGGATGTATGCCACGGAAGAGTGAATCCGATAAAGCGGTGGTAACACACAAGAAATCAAATTCCGAGACACAAAACACAGCGAGCCACTCTCTTGAGATCACAAATCACGATGACAGACACACGATGACGGGTGACGACGATGTAACACTGCTATCTGTACTCAACAGCGCACACACACAAGATGACGTCCATCTCGAGGAATGCATGAAGCCCGGTGGCTAGCCCAGCAACAAGCCGCACTACTACAAGGACCCAGTATTAGATATCACAGATCGATCCAGACTACCTTGTTGAGTGGATTGACGTTGTTACTTTATTGGCCAAGGTGTCCAATATGACAGAAGAGTGTCACATTCATTTGAGGGCCTGGGAAACCTTTCCAATTTCTTTCAGAAGCGGATTGAAAGACATTCTACATCAATATACTGAGGGCACATGTTCGCAGTATTGGCAGAGCCTCCAAAGCGCTGTCAAGCAGCGCCTGACACCAGATCGGGAAGACAAGCTTAGTGAATTAATGAGCCACATGTCCCTAAGTAGCCGCACGCCATCAGAGCTATTTTGGGAGACGGAGCTGGAAGCCTCTGAATTCAATCTACCCAGTGAATTATTGATGAAACTGGTCATTCAGAATCTTCTTCCGGCACTCCAAGAAATGGCCACGTTTCTGCGCGAATCTGTTGAAGTGGAAGACGACGTAAAGCCGGCACGTCTAGACAAGTGGTAGAAGAAACAGCACAGCAACTCACCTGCCTCAGATCCAGTTTTTATCGCATCACGCCTCTCCGAGCATCAGTCTCCAGCATCGTCAGCCCAAAGTAATGTAATCAATGAGCGCCTCATCAGCCTGCCCGAGAGCCTCACCGTCAGGCCAGATTCGGTCTCGGTCAATGCCGTCGATTCCAAACGCAATCAGAGCAGGTGTGACCACCGTCGACCACCATCCCTAAGCATCAGCAACAGGTCGACGTCCAGAGGCCTTGCCACAGTTTCAGAGATTCCGGCGGAGTGATATTTGAATCATCGCTGATATGGCTGCTCCACGCGACGTTTAGATGAGCGCGGTAACCCTCGACAACTCAGGATGATTCAACCATGGAGGGATCGGAAAACTTCTGGGGTCAGCCTCCACTGTGGCAGTAGAGGCTGAACACCCAAAAAGTGTTGGCCATCCGACGTCTTCTGGCTCGAAGCTTGCGGCTTTTGCGGTAGAGCGCAATTAAACTTTTGTCTTTACAGCGAAAGCTCTAGTCAAGTTATTCTTCAAGCGCCCAATTGGCTGCAACCAGTCTCATCGACAGTTTCCACTATTAACATCTTTCCTCATCCGTGTCGCAAACTTGCGCGAATTAATTCTCATAGACACTGGATGAGATGTCAGTCTACTCCGCAACAATTATTTCGAAACAACCCACACAGTCAACCCCAGCAGTCTTACCTGCGCCAATGGCTCCAGCATAGCGACGTTTGGGGTAAGAGTATACACAAGCTCGTTCTCCAACTCATAACAATGTTTCAATTATACTTTTATCATTGCTAACACAACAAGAAACATCATTGGACGTGACTTCCTCGAAAATTCCGACCTCACTATAAGTCCCAAATCACGATAGATACGCATTGCTGGTAATCAGTTGCTACCATCAGCGCTAAAACACACGACTCGTACCAAAGCAGTCTCCTCTATTCAGCTAAATCCTCTAGTTCTTCATGTACCTCACTATCTCCTTTATACCCGATCTCAAGAGGAAGCGTGCCAACACAGCCCATTGCATCGTTTTATCGAAGCCACTTCCTCGTTTTCCCAGAGCATGTCCATTGGCACCACACAAACATATGGCCGCCGAGCAGGAATTCGCCATACTACGTCAACAAGAAATCTTTGCACGATCCAGCTCAACATTTGCGTTGCCTTTGGAAGTGGTACCAAAGAGTGAACCTGGAACATTCTGAGTGTGCGGGGATTATCGCATTCTCAATTCTTGAACACAGTCTGATTCGTACATCCTACCAAATCCTGCTGACCTACTCAGATCTGCTATCAGCCATGCTATGTATTAAAATGTCGACCTAGTGAAACCCTACTATCAAAGACTCCATTTACTACACTGCATTAAGATTCCCCGGAGGTAGCACACTCAAATATATTTATATGCCTTATGGTCTTTAGAGCGTATCTCAAACATTTCAACGCGGTATGGACGAAATACTAGATGGCCTACCATTTGTAATTCCCTACTTAGACGACATTCTGGTATTCTCCAACTCAATGTCCGAACATATGCAGCATATTAACATTCTACTCGCACGTCTAGCAGATTATGGCCTCCGGCTTCATGCCAACAAATGTGTCTTTGCGCAAACAGAAATTGAATTCCTCGGTCCTCAAATTTCATAGAAAGGCATGACACATGTCCCTTCTAAGGTTCGTGCCATTCGAGATCTACAGCCTCCAACTACCGTTCGAGCTTTATAACAGTTCTTAGGCAAGATAAACTACTATTCTCGATTTGTACCCTGCCTTGCCAAGATTTTGGCACCTCTTTACAAATAACTCGTGCAAGAAAGTTGTTTTGTCAAGAAATCACAACTGATTCAGCTAAACGATGACGACATGCAGGTTTAAGAGAATGCCAAAAATGCTTTATGCAACGCAACCATACTGCATTCACCTGGTTGGTCTCAACCTTCTGAATTGATCACTGACGCATCCGACGTTGCCACAGGCGCAGTAGTTCAATAGTCCATCAATGACATACACCGAGCTATCGCGTTCCTCTCGCAAAAACTACAACCTCGCGAGACGCGATATGATACATTAGGTAAAAAGTTACCCGCTATCTACTGGACGATCCTACACTTAAACACCTATCTGGATGACCAAAGGTGCAAGATCTACATTGACCAACGTCCTCTGCTCAGTGGAAAGAAAGATTATTTACATTGACGACGTGTCAACTCACAACTTACTCAAATACACGAATATAAATATTAAGTCACTCACGTCAAAGAGTCAGAAAACTTAGTTGCAGACTACCTGAGCCGTCTTGCATAACTCTGTGCCTCTATCCCGTTTCCTTCACTTATAAGTACTCCGGAATTGCAAGCAGCTCAACAAAATGACCCGCTGTTACTCGATATTGACATACCATGCGGCGAAGAGACGATTATTTTACCTCCAGATAGTTTTATTGACTACCAGCTGACACCTGATATCTCCGCAGCAACAGAGCCAACTAACGCCTTCACCTCTCCACGAGATATAGAGGAACCAGAGTCAGTGTCAACAGAGCCATCGTCAGTGCCTACTCGTTACGACAGAGACATAACACCTCCCGTAATGTTAGCCCTCTTCACTGTGTACTAATTTTTATTGTCGGGAGGAGATGTTAATTGAGATTTTTCGAATTGCAATTTTATTTGTAATTAATAGGGATTTGTTTAATAATAATACACATCCGCGGGTTATACGCCGGTAACATTCAGTAAATTTTTGAGATTTTGTAACACGCGGCTCCGTGTTACAACCCAACGAATGTCAATTTTTACAAACGCTGTGCTCTTTAAGGTCAAATATTCTAACTCTGTCCTTAAACAATATTTCTCTTAGCTGTGATTTTAGGAACAATCTCTTTTAGTCTCAAACAGTTTTAATCGATATTTCTTGAACTGCAATTTTATTTGTAATTAATAGTGTTTTTATAAAATAGACAGAACCCTTGCGCGATCCAAGAGGATCACGCGGTGGACTATTGTGCCAGTGAATTTATCTCATTAAATCGGATTATTCGTTGCTAGGAAAATGATTGATTGTTTACTATAAAAAACAAGGAGTTAAACATTTGTGAGTTGTTTGTCATTTAAATCTTTAAACGGTTTACACAAAACATTCTCCTTTATGAACATAAATAATTTTACTAGGCTCATATTATCATGTATCTTTAATCGTTTGACTACTCATTACAATCCAGACATTTGTGCTAAACATTTCATTTTATAGACATAAATTATTTTATTTTTGCCGTCTAGAAGACGGACAATTTAGTTTAATTGTGAACGGTATTTAAAACATACTTTTGCATTAATATCTGTATTTTTGCCAACCAACTCATTCAATTCGGATTAACAGTGAATTATATTTATATATGCTACATTGTGTGGAATATATCTATGAAACCTTTCTTCAGTCTTCTCATATCAACCATCCGAAAGGGATCAGAGACTGATTGGGTGCACGGGTAGTAATAATGGCCACCATTGATATGTAGTAGGGGTAAAAATCACGAACTAGAAAGCAACTCCGCAAAAGACCCCTACATTATGGTGCCCCGGTTCGTCGAACTCACAGCCAGTAAGGAATTAATAAACAGCTAGATTTTGAGAAATTCAAGCACTTTCAATGAAGGCCACTACACACGTTATTGCCTCGGAAACGGCTGCACATACCCGCGCACAGACGTGACGTTCAAATGAGCGCGGTCACCCTCAACAACTCAGGAGGATCCGCCCATGGAAGGTTCGGAAGACGGGTGGAGTCAGCCTCCTCGGCGGCAGCAGAGGCTGAGCACCTCAGATTGTTGGCCGCTTCACGTCTGATGGCTCGAAGCACGTTGCCTTCGCGGTAGAGCGCAATCAAACTATTGTCTTTACAGCGACGGCTCCAATTAAGTCCTGCTTCAAACGCCCTAATGCCAGCAACCAATCTCATCGTCGGTTGCCACTATCAACATACTTTCTCATCCGTAACGGAATCTCTGGCGAATGAATTGTCATAGACACAGGATCAGATGTAAGCTCACTACGCCACAATTATCTCGAACCCACCCACCCAGTCGACATCAGCAGTCTGACCTGCGCGAATGGCTCCAAAAAAGCGACGTTTGGGGTACGAGTACACACAATCTCGTTCTCCAACTCAAAATGATGTTTCAGATATCCGTTCATCATCGCCAACACGACATGAAACATCATTGGACGTGACTTTCTCGAACACTTTGACTTAACCATCCGTCCAAGAAAGCTAGAGATAGAGAAACCAGTATAAGTGTTGACAGAGCCAAAATCAGTCTTTACATTGTATGGCAGAGCAATAACACTTCCTGGTAGGTTAGCCCCCTTCATGGTGTACTAATTTTTTATTGTCGGGGGAGTGTATGTGAGAAGGGGCTCCGTGTTACAACCCAACGAAGGTCAATTTTTACAAACGCTGTGCTCTTTAAGGTCAAATATTCTAACTCTGTCCTTAAACAATATTTCTCTTAGCTGTGATTTTAGGAACAATCTCTTTTAGTCTCAAACAGTTTTAATCGATATTTCTTGAACTGCAATTTTATTTGTAATTAATAGTGTTTTTATAAAATAGACAGAACCGCGCGCGATCCAAGAGGATCACGCGGTGGACTATTGTGCCAGTGAATTTATCTCATTAAATCGGATTATTCGTTGCTAGGAAAATGATTGATTGTTTACTATAAAAAACAAGGAGTTAAACATTTGTGAGTTGTTTGTCATTTAAATCTTTAAACGGTTTACACAAAACATTTTCCTTTATGAACATAAATAATTTTACTAGGCTCATATTATCATGTATATTTAATCGTTTGACTACTCATTACAATCCAGACATTTGTGCTAAACATTTCACTTTATAGACATAAATCATTTTTATTTTAGCCGTCTAGAAGACGGACAATTTAGTTTAATTGTGAACGGTATTTAAGACATACTTTTGCATTAAAATCTGTATTTTTGCCAACCAACTCATTCAATTCGGATTAACAGTGAATTATATTTATATATGCTACATTGTGTGGAATATATCTATGAAACCTTTCTTCAGTCTTCTCATATCAACCATCCGAAAGGGATCAGAGACTGATTGGGTGCACGGGTAGTAATAATGGCCACCATTGATATGTAGTAGGGGTAAAAAATCACGAACTAGAAAGCAACTCCGCAAAAGACCCCTACAATTTAACGCTCAAAGACAGAATTTATATTTTATGTATTTTAATCGTTTATCCATAAACAGAAACTACATTGCTAAGACATTCTGGATTTATTTATTGTGTTTATTATGATTGCATTTGTGCCCAGATATTAATTAGTGTTGACAACATTTTATTTTCCTGCGGTCTAGAGCAAAGTCAATTTTAACTAAGAGTAAATTTTAATTTACTTTGAAACATCAGCCTAAAGCATAAATGATATGGATGGAGAAATATAGCGCTTACTTTATGTTTCTTTTTTTAAACTTGTGATGA
Source organism: Eudiplozoon nipponicum (assembly GCA_029291075.1). Taxonomy (NCBI): domain Eukaryota; kingdom Metazoa; phylum Platyhelminthes; class Monogenea; order Mazocraeidea; family Diplozoidae; genus Eudiplozoon; species Eudiplozoon nipponicum. The sequence goes on along the minus strand of JAQBSW010009706.1, from coordinate 9,187 downwards.
TGGTTGATTTGGAAAAGACATCCGCCAACGAATGTCGAAATATCTTGAAGAACCAGGACAACTGAAATCAAAACTGTGATAGTCAATAAACAGATGAGGTAATTTCAATTAATCTAGTTTAGCAAATTTCTCATTATTTTAGGAATAATTTGATATAGAATTATAGCGAAAATGCCGAAGAAGCAAATAATGAAGCAAGTGTCAAATATTTCCATTTTAAAAACTTTTAGAATAATGTTGATATTCATAAATGATTTTTCTTTAAATTAAATTTTAAGTTAAATGCGTATGGTATGTCTCATAAGCATAACCTTTCTCTAAATCAACACTGGTTCCTGATTTGGATAAACGTAAATTGTATTTATCTAGATGAAATATAAATTAAATCGATATTAACTGATCTTTTGCACGTAGACAAATTTGAATGTATAGATAAGCTTAGTGTTATTCCAATAATAAAGATATTAAAAATAACACATCAGACGTGATAGAACAATGGCTGATTTGGGAATTTATAGACCTTCCAAAGACAGTAGTAATTTAATCGGATAGTAAATCTATCAAAACTAAGTAAAAAGAGAAATCAAGTTTGACTACGTAAACGTGGTTTAAACATAGCTATTCCTAATTAAAGATAAGTTAGAAATAGGGAAATTACTTAGGCTGTCAAAACGGCGCAAATTCTTTCAGATGAGCATAAAGTAAAATTTGAATTTAACGTTTCCTAAATTTTTTAACTCAAAAAGAGAATAAACATAATCCAAACTATGAAAGACCATGCCCCAGAAAGGAGTTAATATCGAAAAATGATCTATATAAAAAGCGGTTAAAGAAGGAGCTATAGTTCTAATGAATCAATCCGATTATAATAAGAAAATGTAAGAATAGGTAGAAAATGCGGAGGTAAAAACTAGAATAACAAAAGACCCAACGAATAGAGTACAATGAAAAGTAAAAGGATTAATCAATAATTCGATTGTAAGTTATAAAATGAATTCAGCACATGGGAACACTCTCATAAAAAGAGATGCAACTACATTCAAAAAGTATGGTTTGTTTAAAGTTTATAAGTCCGGTTATTCATTAAGATTTATTGTCAATTTTCAATACTTTTAACATAGAAATTTCTAAGTTTCTATGTCATAGCATAAGAAAATTTTCTTCTTCCTTAGATCATAATGTAACACGCGGCTCCGCGTTACAACCCAACGATGTTCAATTTTGAAGGTCAGATAATCCAACTCTGTTTTTACACAATGTTTCTTATTTTAGAAACAATCTCTGTTAGTTTTAAGTAGTTTTAATTGAGATTTCTTGAACGGCAATTTTAATTGTAATTAATAGAGTTTTGTTTAATAAATATACACACCTGCACGAAATACGCTGGGAGCAAGAAGTGGATTATAGTGCATATGTGGTTCGATAGTTTTTCTTTGCATTCAGATATGGTTTCACGCATCAGGACATCAGATATTCCTCAATCACATTCCCAAATTCTATAGTTCAATGGATTATTATAATTAAATATTTTAGAAACCTAGAAAACAGTGGAATATTTTTTTGTGCTGTTTTTCAAGACTATAGTTACAGGATTTTTATCAATATTTATCAGTGATTTTATTTGTATCATCATTTATTTTCAATCATTTACATGTATTCACCACAATTCAGACGTTTGTGAATTGTTAATTACTTGTGTTGACAATATATCGTTTTGTTGCCGTCTAGAGCACTGTTAATTTGGACTAACTGTGATTTTTTTCTTTGCAACATTGTGTACAATATACGTATGATGATTCGACTTAGCCTATGTAGAGTGTTTTCGGTGTGTTCTAGATGATCTCCACTTAATATCATATGGACGAAAATGATAATAGGACACATCATGGAGATAATGTGTATATGTATGTCCTCTACTTATTTTAAATTTAGGAAATCATTTGTAAACAAATTCAAGGTTTCTTAATAGAACTCCCATGTGTCGGTACAAATAGCAAACATCTTTATGTATTATTTGAAAAATAATCTTTTCGATACGACTCTTCTTAAGCCATATTCATACCTACAGCTCTTGGAGGACATATTAATGATCTGAAACAATGATGATGATAAATTGGTAAATATCATAAATTTTACAAATCAAAATTTTGAACTTTAATTTATTATTGAAAGGGAATCATCAGGGAATTATTATTTTTGCATGTCAAGTTATTTAGAAATGATCAGAAATTTGAAGGACATACTTTAAGAAAGGATACTTATTCTGGAATCTTTCTTAATTTCAAGACCAACTACCTGCATTGTATAAAAATCAGTATCGTAAAGTTAGTAAAATTAAGGAGCCTTATGTTAAAAGACATAGGCATAGAAAGTTGGAATTAGGTATAAATGAAATAATTAATTATTATCTGGCACAGCGTAACTACCGGATTGAGCGTGCTTGTGGTTTCCTATAATTCTCTAATTTTAAAAGGAGATCGGGTTTCATTTTGTTTTTATTCTTAGATTCTCGCGATTTCTCGTCTGATTTCATCTCTGGGATATACCTGGAATTTAATTACACAACTTTCTTGGAATTTACCTACATATCCCAAGGACTTACCTTTAGCTCATTGGATTTTTCCGTTTCTTATAGACATTTATACCCAGTGTTCCCTATCTCATTGTTATCCACTCCACCGTGAACCAAATTTTATCGCCAGTCCCCATCTTCCAGTTCTTAACTCAAAAGCTAATCTCCAATCTTGCTGATTTCCAGCAATAAATTTGTGATGTCACAGGACTACTTGGAGCTCTACCTGGCAACCTTTCAATCGCCATTCTGCTGCCCCAGCTATTGCGTCAGGCTGACGAGTTTTTGGATGATATATGAGGAGGGTTGACCTGCTAAACCACAGTAAGCGCCGCCTCTTATTCTGGTCTCCAGGCTACTCTATTTTAAAGGACGATATGACCTCGGATCTCATCAGGCAACTTGGAGATAACTTCAGCCACCTCAAAGAGGTTTCTTCGGACAAAGATCGCGCTTTTGTGCTTTTTTCGCACAAAAGACTTTATGACAACGAGCTATGTCATCTCAAAATCGCAATCACCATTATTATCGTCTGTAAAAGTCAAATTAATGCGTAACTGTACCTTCTACAAAGTACAATTGAGAAAACTCAGACCCCTCTGCCAGACACCATTTCCCTCCTCCAGCCAGTCACGCCTATCCGGACTGGAGGAATCCAAACAAACGTCGCTCACTTTACGGCGGCATCCTTGACGACACCCCTTCCTCTGGACCCAACCTGCAGACCTTGACCCGGTTTGAAGGGCTTTCCTTCACCAATAGCACATACCCCACGACAGCCCCCCACCCCACAATCTCAAGCTTTACCGCGTTATTGTGGCCGACCACGCCTCGTATTGTCCCCAAATAACGAAACCTCTCCCCCTATTTCTTCTGCCAGACCCACATTCCCACGTCATATCACTTTTACGACCGGTGCAGAAGTCCAGAAACCGAAAAAACGTAAGACGCCCAAGGCCATGCGAGATATCGAATCAGCCCCATCAACTTGAAATCTCTATTCCGCCAACCACATCGACTCCACCCAGGATAGTTGCGACTCAGCTTCTGATCAAATCATCTGCCCTCCTAACCCACCAAAGCTGCTCCAGAGCATCCCCTCGAGCCTAGATAACGCGCCTCCTTCCTGCTTTCAAATCCTCCAATTACCTCACCCAACTAACAAAAGTGGGACAAAAGAGATTCAGATCAACGCTGACCACTCTATTCTCGTCAAAAAGCGCTCAGTCACCCTCATCGGCCCTCGATCTCGCCCAGGCCGCCAGTGTGAAGCTCCCCCTCCCTCGCTTCTCTTCCCCGATATAACCACCTTTCCCACAGATCACTCTCGGCTATTCTTATTAACTGTAGATCGCTTACGCCAAAATCAAGCAACTGCGAGCATTTCTATTCTCTAACGAGCTAGACATATGCTTTCTTATTGAAACATGGCTGTCCCTTTCCATACACTGCGAAGGCCTTTTCCTCATCCATTGTTACAGCTTCCTTCGTAGTGACAGAACTGTCGGTCAAGGGGGCGGGCTGGCTTCCTATGATCGATCGTCTCTCATTTCCAAACATTTGTCTACATCGAACGCACTAGGATTAAAATTGTTTTCGTTTCAGCTACAGATCATTGACCAAAGTGTATCTACCTGTGTTGTCTATAGACTCCCCAATCTCCCAATCATCGACGACCCTCGCGGGGCTCAACTTTTGTTCACTTTTACTTCTCACCAATACGATCGTTACGTCGTTGTGGGCGACCTTAACCTCCATCTGGCAAATTGGCAAAATCTAACTGTTGAAAAACACCCGCTGCTTTTGCCCTTCGTGGATAATCAACCAAATCAATTCATACACTCTCCTACCCGAGGGAACAACCAATTTGAATGCGACTTCTCCAACAAAGAGGTGACTAATGTACAATCTCGAGAGATCTTCTTTAATCTCGATCACTGTCAGGTATCCTTCCTTATTCCTCTTTTATACTTTATCTCTAGTGTGGGCACTCAATCATTCAAGCGATTCCCTAACTGGGAAGAGTTTCGCTGAATCTGTGACGCCATTAACTGGAGGGATCTTTTCTCCCAGACAACTTCTACTCATGCTTTTCCGAAGTCCATAATATCTTATGTCCCACTTTATTTCTGCCACCTCTATTCAACATATATACGCGACGAACAAGTTGAACACCTTGTCTAAGGCACGCCAAATCCTCGCACGCAACACTAGACTACGCACGTCATCACTTGCTCGCGCTCTCACACTGCGACGTATTGATGAGCACATTAAACAGGTTATCAACAAACAATCGCTTATCATCGAGATACGCATCCACACGTCTCCTAACTTCGGATAAAGTTAGCTGTCATTAAACACCAATTGCTACAAAAGCCCAAAACCTCATATATAAACTTCTCTATGTCGGACGACTCCTGCCTTGCTGATAATTATTTAAATTATCTCCTCGACTCCTTCTCCACTCCCACTCCGCCTGCTGAGATTTTAGACAACGAAGACGCTGAGAACCTACGCTGGTTCAACATTTCACCTGCCTCCGTCGCTGAAGAATTTTAAGAAATCAAATCTAAACACCAATTTGATCAATATGGAGTCTCAGTCAGTATGATAGCACTTCTTGGCTCCACTTCCTAGATATATCAAAGGCTTTTGATTCTTTGTAATTTTCAGCAATTGAATCCGCCTTGTTGAACAGTACTATCGGCGGCAACGTCCTCAATCTTATCAGTCACTACCTCCAAAACCGATGCGCAACTTTGAAAGGCGAATAAAGTCATTCGAGGCCAGCCCTTTTCCGATCTGGAGTTCCTCAGGGCTCCGTATTTGGTCCTATTTTTTTCAACTTTACTCTCGCGCAAGTAAAGGTTTAGGACAACCTTTTAAAGCTGCTTAAATATACGGATGGCATGGTCATAGTATTCAGCAACCCCACAGGATCCAACCCTTCTTTATCCCTTATATTGTAGCTTTTATCCTCGCTCCATTGGCAGCTTAGCAATATTGGTCTCGAGCTAAACCCCGCCCAGACTCGTTTGATGAAACTTTCCTACGACCCACTCTATTCTCTCATGGATGCAAATTATCCCCTTTATATTGAAATAATAGATTCGGCCAGGCACCTTGGTATCTATTTGCAAAATCTCTAGACTTCTGCCCACATCTTACACACACTACTTCCAAACTCTTCAAATGCTTAAATGCTAAGAACCTCACTCCCCAAATCATGCAGTTCAAGGTCTATTTCCTATCCCTTATTTCATACGCTAACGAATTATACTTTCCTTTCACTCTAGCCTCGTCGTACGCCATCGAAAAGATCTCCTCCAGATTTCTAAGGCGAGTCTTCCCTCACAGCCAAAATTATCGAGAACGCTTACTCCTGGCCAATCTTCTACCGCTTTGATTTACCCGTCACCTACGAGTCATTTCTTTTATTCATAAGATAACAACTTGCCTATCACTATCCAACTTTGCTCACCCAAGTCACCATTACGCCAAACACTCTAGCAACCCTTTAATCCAATCCAACCATACTCCCAATGTATTTAACAAAATCTATCTCTTTTTCAAAGAAACTAGTGTTTTCAACGCACTTCCCTCGGAAAAAAATCTCCTATCCTAGCACGAATTTAAAAAAGCGGCCCACAAGTACTTTTTTTAACAAATTTCTTTGCGAGACGACCGATTCGAAGCGCAAATGGTTCCTTCTTGAACTTTAACACTTCTTTCATCTCCAGGCTATTCCCTTGTTACTAGTTTTGGAAGTTGAAATCCCTTCTGGCTGGCCTCTAATTTCTACTTTTCCCCTCTGGTTTGAAATTTATCACTCCTAACTCCCTGATACCTTTTCTATTCTCATTTTTCATTCTATCGTATCTCAATATATAATACTTTACCAAGTGTGCTGGACCACCCGACGGTATACATCGGACCCTGATTCTCCCTCGCCTACCATCGGTCTTAACCTCGCTCAGCGGCAGCCAGTGAGCCATGCACGAGACACAAGCTTCGAACTAGTCGACCCCATCTTAGTCAATACTACCATACAGAAATTTAATATTCACTACAAAGAATTCCTGCGGTCGAATTCTGCTACTGGTCCGCCATCACCTTTGAACTCACACTCAAATTCGTCTGTCCGACACCAGCCTACCGCGGATTGATGCTCGGACTCTTCACGGACTGTACTGCAGTTGATCCTGTCTAGTCAAATTGAATCTCTCATGTTTCACCAGATCGAACTATCATGAAGTTGATGAAGGCACTTCTCTTCCTCAACCCCTCCCTCCCCTGTGGTTGAATACCTTGCTAGTCACAATTCCATTCATCTCCACATATCACTACCTTCGATTTGTTATTTCTATGGTTGGGCCTGCTTGTCCTTTGTGTGCCAAATAAATGTATTATTATTATTATTATTATTATTATTATTATTATTATTATTATTATTATTATTATTATACTGTGCGATATATCCAAGGCAAACGGTAACCTCGTAATTTAAAAATTATAACAATGATGGATGTCGTCAAAAAATTTAAGGTACATAAAAGTTGATAAAGGGAAGGAAGAGCGTAAGATCTTGGTACTACCAGACTCGAAATGGAGTAGAAAATATCATATTTTCGATTTTAAATGCAGCATTATCTTATGGTAGTAAATGACGATTTTATGAATGAAAATCTGAAGCTGACTCCAGTAAAGATCAAGAACATCGAATGAAGTCTGATTTATTAGTGGGCTATTTATCTAATTATTGGTTAATTAATTATTGTGAAAAGAGTCCTAAATTTCACCCTTAACTGTTTCTTTGATTTTAAACTCTGAGTGAGTTGAACGCTTATTAATGCATCTATCTTCCTTCCAAATTTTGCTTGATTTTTCTGTAAATTATCTGCACAATTTCTTGTCTAACTGTTACTTATCTATTTTCATATCTTAATTAAGCTTCCTATTTTATTCTATATGATATTTTGTGACTTTCCGCCTACCCAACCTATTAAGATCACTCTAGAAAAACAAAATGTTAAACGTTAAGAATAAATAATTTTTCTGACGCATGCAAATTGAAAATAAATGTCTATTGACTGCAGTTTGATTTAGATAGACGTACATGCGTATTAATTAGATTTAAATTAATCATTTTAGTTATATATAAAAACACACATGCACATGCGTGACTTACACTCATTTATTGATGCAAAAAGAACTGTTATTATGCAAGCATTTCCTGAATACAATCTGATTGGTTCGAATTGAAATTTAATACTTGCATGAGGCATTCGGAATTTTTAATTTTATCATGGCATGTGTTATTGACGAGTGTTTCTGATTTATTGCATTATCATTTTGTTTCTTATAACTTTTGATTATGATTGAACTGAAGAAAACATCCGCCAATAGATGTGAAAATATATCTTGAAGAAACAAAAGTACTGAAATCAAATCAGTGTTAATAAGTTAAAATAAAAATTGAATGTCAACAATAAATTACACTATTTACGAAAAGAATGACTAATCTTAATTTATTATTACGACCATCAATGAACATGACAGTTTAATTGCATGTAAAAAATTTAAATTTTCCTAAATTACACCTAGTAGATATATATATATATATATATATATATATATATATATATATATATATATATATATATATCTTTAAGTATTAGTAAATTTTTCTAACACAGCCAATGTAATCATTACTTGTTAATGTGGAGGAAGTTAAATCCTCCGCCATATGTAAAATAACATTGACTGATAAATTTAAACCACCATGGCTGATTGTAACAAATTTTATTTAAAAAGAATTTTTTTCTTTTTATTTTCCAGAACATTCTTTGTTTAAATACTTCACTTTGAATTGTGCGCCATTTTCAGTTTTCGAGTGTCACGCACCTCGACTGGTCTGACCATTATTTGGTCTGTTGCATTTTTAACATTGTTCTCTAGTAACACGAATACATCTCAACAATACATTCCTGCTATAATTGCCTTTTATTCTGATATTATATCATACAGAAAAAGACGTTCTGGAACAGTTAATTTGATAATTCTGTTGTTCACGTATATCTCCTTCCAGATTATGTCTTTGGTAAGTAATACGATTCGACTTTCGCAATCCGATTGCCTAACATTAAGTGTCGATTTACTTGTTAAACCAATAAGATATGGAAACCGATATTAAATTTGAGGACACAAGTAGGTTAGTGCAGGACATAGTGGAATTGAACCTAGGAGATGTAAATGGAAATATAAACATATCAAACTCAATTGTGAATTTGAGGACTTCAAGCGATCTGGCATCTATGGGGCTCTCAGACTCGAATAGGTTAGGAGCCTCAACGAAATTTGGCGACAGCGCCAGTCCAAGAATTTTAAGTCTACCGCAGTACAAATCAGAAAAACATTCAAGTTGGGTAGGAGATGCCCAAATGATATTTTTCGTGCTTATAATATTGTACATCTAATGAAGAAATTTGTTGCAGCATGTATGGCATTGCCTGAAAATTTCCGAAATGCCTTGGAAAATTTCAGAGACAGAACAGTGGAAGAAAAGCCGTAAATGTATTTGAGTTATTAATGGCTAAAATTCAACAGAGATATCAG
>JAQBSW010009705.1:5000-27509 GCA_029291075.1 Eudiplozoon nipponicum | reverse complement strand
TGCAATACTGCGAGTGGAACTTCACACGAAAATAGTCACACACACAGACACAAACACATACAAAATTACTAATTAGCTCAAACAAGTAATAAAAGTAAACCCAAGTCAGATTTTTTGCAACCGCATAATCAAATGAAAACCCAGGATATATATATATATATATATATATATATATATATATATATATATATATATTTGTGTGTGTCTCTATAGTTAATGTAAGCATACGATGAAGCGTCGTATTTTGTATGCCTTTTATTTTTACTTTGAGCTATGCATATTTTTATGCGCTGCACTCTATCTCTCATGTTTCAAAGAGTGACATAATAAGCATAAAGCATTCTTTCTTAAATGACACAAATGCTAATTCAATGCGTTTACACTTTTCTTTTAGACATATTTTGTACGTATTGGGCTTTATTATGTTATCTATACTTAAAAAAGAATATTTTTTATTTAATCCAAATTAACTTTATATAATATTTGTGAATAATTTTTCCAATTCTATGGAAAACTTATAATTATATTGCAAAATTGCTCATGATCACATTAATATGCCTTCAAATTTCCTGATTATATACTTTCAAATTGAAATCTAAATTTTGTTAACAATAAAGGAATTTATTCCAAAATTTTCTCAAATAAGAGATAAATCGGTAATATTCGCAATCAATACTGGATGAAGCCTGGTTGCTTTTTATTTCAAAATGCACAAGAAATAGGATTTGTATCACATTTAACTAAAATGGGACTAATATATTTCGTCTTATAATATTTAAGCACTTATTCCCAGATACGAATTTGAAAGACACATTTTATATTTTATTTTCGTAGCAAATAATAACTTTATGTATGCAAATTGGATTCGTATTGCACATACATCTATAAATAAAATTGTTCGTGAAATGGCATTATCTTGGATGATTTCAAAGCCCCATGCAAAACGGCGTTTAAATATTTTTCTTATATTTCAAATTTATAAATTAATATATACAACTTTTGTTATTTTACTTGGGTGGCTACATTCTATTTAAACAAAATTATTTCCTGTTCTTTTTATTCATTACCTCGTTTGATAAAAATACAAAGGTGCTTCGGTACAAAACATAATGGTTTTATAAATTCATTATTAGGAATATATATTTTATATATGTAAACACTACGTGGATATTTTAAAAATTAATTCACACTTAAAATAAACTACTTTTGCGTATTTTTGCTGAACATACCTTTTATTGAAATTTCCGTCACGCCATTCATGTATTAACTGTAGTGATACATTTACCTGTTAAGGTTAAATTGTGCATGTTAGAAATGTACACAATTACGATACTCATTAGCTATCATATTGATTGTCCTAAGTGAGTTTATCCGCAAAGTCTGTGTTTCATATGAAATTGATTTTCTTTCACTCCGGACATCATGAGTCTATTTCTTTTCTCTATATGTTATGCGTTAACTTGTGGTCAAAATTAGTCAGGAGTACTTGTTTTGTTTGCGTTTTAACTGAATTTGTTATAAAATTTTTAATCAATTTTCATTTGTTGTTATATAATAAAGTTTTTATGTATGAAAGTCATATATTCCTATGTGTACATATTTAGAAAACATTTTTATGTTGTAAAGAGGCATCTTAACTTTTTCTCATAAAATACTGTACTGGTGAAAACACATGAATCAAAATTGTTTTAAAAACCAATTCTATTCTATTATTACATCACGCTCAAATAACAGAAACAAATTTAATCAAAATCTAGCCTGTCACAAAATTTTATTGTTCGGTTACAACGCTTTGTCAAATTTTAAGTGCAATTTCAATTAAACGAGGCAGTATATTAGCACGTTTACTTTTACATCATTTGCATTCCATGTTATCTTTATGGAGGATGTATGCGCAACGAAAGACTTAGCTAAAATTTTCAAGATTGGTGTATGCTCCGGCAAGCTTCACTTCAATCTTTTGTTACATTTACTCTAATAATATTGATTACACTTCCTCTCGCAATTGTAGATAGAGGGGGAGTTTTTCTTTGAGTCTTTGAAGGTGAAATATGTTTGCTTGATGTTATAAGGAATAACCTGACTTAAAAATATGTGAACGCCAAAGCAGAACGCAATATTTGACAATTCTGAAGGCTTCATCACATTTATCTTGCAGGTGATTAAACATCGATGTTTATCCTATTGCCCGGGTTCGAGCAAAATCTGGCCAGTACGTGATGAGTTCCCAAATAGGACGAAACCGGTTTACTGGATGAATTGCCTGTTCCACACAATACAATTCCTTGTTTCTAATGACATGTTTAAGTAATTAATCGGTCAGGTGCTTACATCAAGACGATTATAATAATACTCACAAGAGTTACATTATATTGGTAAGTCTAAGTTTGTCTGCAAATTACTTGGAGTATCCTTCAATTATAAGAATTTTGTGTACAGCATCAAAGTCTGTTTTCAAACAGCGAAATATTCATAATTACAATGCTGTTTTATTTTATGCCATAAAAAACTTCTATTGCAATTCAAAGAAAATATAAATATTTATATGTCATTAGTGCGCGGTCCCCATTTCAAAAGAGAAAACTAATCTTAGTAGCGTTCAATATTGTTATTCTCTTTATTTAAAACGGTAAATTAAATATTCTAAAGTCAGCTATCGAACTTATCAATCAACTTTAAAGAAGGCACTTAGCTTTTGTAGACAAAAAATCTATTTCTAACATTATGGTTGTAGAGTTATCCTACACTTAATTGCTTTGGTTTCTCGATTCTAAAATGCACATACGCATAGAAGTGAACAACCAGTGATTGTGCGGTAGATGAAGACAATTTAATAAAATAAAATTTGCGAACATGAAATTAACACAATTATAAATCAAATAAGCGTGGATCAAATCGCAATGCACGAACGACTTTGGAAAATAGTAAATGCGATTCACACCTTTAGCAATTTCACATATACAGTACTTGACTGGAAATTTCGGTGGCTCAATTTCTGTGTAGTCAGAAATATGCCAATCTGGCAGATTTGGTATGCTTTTACAAGTTGAAAAATTCAACAGTCACCGATTTGCTCGGCTGGTAATAACAATTCCTTAAATCATGATTGCTGGCTTTAAACAAACATAGATCTCATTGTATCTAATATTTCGCACAACATAGATAAACTGCCGTCATTCAAAGGTACTGATGCGCTTCAAACTTTCATGATCAATATCAGAGCACGTCGACAAACTGATTACGATGGATCAAACCGCAATGCCTGGTTTTGCTTTAGAAATTATAATATGATGTTTTCACTCACGGTTGAGTCACAAACATTATATTGGAAATTTTGGTTGTCTATTTTCTACACGGTCGAGAACATGAACATTTTGCAGCTTTCGCAAAATGTGTTTAATTTGTATGATTAAACCATCCTTATTGCGTAGGTAGTAATGCCAATCTTTACGTCATGTTTGTAAACTGGGATAAAAACAAGCTCGTCCAATTTAACCAGTCTTACAACGTAGCAAAAATATCATCTACCATGCTTAAAAATTTTAATTAGGCTATTAAATAAGAAATTTATTTATTTGAACGCTGAAACAGGAAAGCCGATTAGCTTTTAACATATTATACAAATGCACGTCTTATAGAAGTATTGTAAGTCATTTGAATCATCGTTTAATTAGAGCAGAGGTGATAATTGAAATCAAAGTCAAACCGTTTTTCAGCATGCAATCATACCGTCTAAAACGAAAGTGAAGTAATTTAGTTTTATTATGGAAAACAGAAAGCTTTCTTCTTCAATTATTAAAATGTGTTTTTTTTCCATTTCTGATTCATTTTCCCAAAATGTTTATTCCTGTTTTTTGCAAATGTAAGTATAATGTATTAAAGCCAAACCTCGGTAGTAGAGTGGAATATCTAACTGCCACATTTAAAATCCTGTTTCCAATCCTGGCATAGCAATAAACAATTTCTTCACTAAACCAAAGGCAGCATGATCGGAAAGTATAATCTCGTGCACACTCGTTTCGTGCTTACAGGAGACCCATCAGTAGGAGCCGGTAATCCGCCTTTTACTCACGATATACTTGGGTGAGGAATATTGGAAAATAGGACGGTACAATCTCATATATAAGGTGTTCGAAAATGCGACTTCAAAGCCAACTCACTATATATAATATATATATACCAACTATGTAAATGTAACTAACATTATGGCTAACATTATGGTACCGAAAAATTTAATTGTACCAACAGCATGGTCCGTGTAAAGGTACATGGTGCTAATATAAATTGATTTCAATGTATGCTAAAGTTCATCAAAATTGAGAATTACAATTATTTCTGGACACCTGTTACTCCAGTAAATCCATACACTCTGGCCTTGATCGATATCAGTTATAAAATTTCGCGGTTATCATGACATCATTCAATTAAATATATAATAGTTAGATACTGTTTGTGTCATTTTGATGAACTCTGAAATCCATTGTGTCCATACCATGTACCGACTCGACAAACAGTGTTGGTACCACGTACCTTTTCAGTACCATAATTTTTACATAGGCTACTGACACAATAGCCATAGTGTTTGTATCCTCACTCAAATATATAGTGGGTAAAGGGCGTAATACCGGCTCCTACTGATGAGTCGCCAGTAAGCATGAGATTATACTTTCCGTTCATGCTGTCTTTGGTTTATCCTTCTGGTCATATTTGAACTAATTTGTTACTAGTTGCGCAACACCTAATACACAATTGCATATATATTAGTTCTCCGCCACAAACATTATCTAATTTTTTCACTACTTTGGTTTCATGTTGCATTGTTTCTCTGGTAATGAGTCTCTCAGCCTATCATTTTGATGACCTAGGTTCAATTCCATATTAGACAGTGTGGCTTTACTGTTAAGTGGTTTCCTTTGTCACCAGGAAGTCCCGTATTTCCTTCCCAGCGGTCGAGTAAATATTAAACAACATTGTTTCAGTTTGAAACGAACAGTACTATAAGCAGATTCATAAACTGCTAAAAGGAAAAATAAATGAAACTTGTGAATCATTTCATCATAGTTAAAAATTTGATAAAACTATTGCGTAACAACCAGTTGAAGAAAAAATGTCAACGAATCTTCGCCGAGTAAAAATCATTTTGTAATACTTGCATTTTTTAGTTCGGTTTTTAAAAATAGTATAATTTGTAAGTAATGAACTTATTTTAAACAATAAATCTTAACACAGTAATTCAGTTAGTTGATTTCTAATTAAATAACAGGTGGATCTATAAGCCAAAAGACGATGGCAACTAGTATGAAACATCATCTATAATTTAACACGAAATGGTTTAATTAGATCATGCTTAAATTGGTAAATTGTTATCCGTCATTTAGCTCCGTTAAATTTCACATTATTTATTTCTGTTGACTGTTCTTTAGAATGACTGCTTCAGTTGCCTGCTCGACTGCATTTCTACCTTTACGGAACAAGCGGAGAAAGTTGGCGTAAGTGAAATTGACCAGGTGCTTTTTTAATCTATTTTAGCTATTCTAAAATTTGCATGATCATCTTTTTCTGCGTTACTCATTTCTTATTAGTAATATGTTTCCGTTAAATTAAATTACATCTTTGCACTTACCTTTACTTTCCTTTTCTTTTTTTCACAATCCTTCCGTGGTGCTTTTATAACGACAGTTTCTCTTCCTTATGTTTTTATTGCTCCCCCTCGTACTTACCTTCTATCCGTTTCTCTCGCTCTCCCTATCTATTTCTCTATTTGGTTCTGATTCTCTCTCTCTCCCCCTTTCTATTTCTCTATTTTTTTCGAGTATATCTCCATCTCTGATTATTGGTGTATATCTTTTTTACACTATCTGTGTTTGTATACTCTTTCTTTTTCTTTCCACCTATCTTGCTAATTGTGCAAAGTCTTTTCCCCCTACTCTCTTCTCTTGCTGACTTCTTTCTACAAAACGTTTTTAATACTTCCTAGAATATATTTGTTTGATTGTCTTCGATAACCTTTGATCGCTTTACTAACCTGTAATGTTGAATACACGCGTAAATGTTTTTGCCACACATTCTTTCATTATAAATTAAGTTTCTTAACTATGACTTATTGGTATCTGGCTCATTCTAGTTCTGTAATCGTTTGCCTATCAACATGTTTTAACTTGAAGAATGTTTATATTATGTATAAAAAGTATTTCTTTTCTGTTAATTGTATCCTCTCTAACACACTGTACAGACGGAATCGAATATTTAATTTTCTTATTTTAAATTCTGCCTTATATTTCCATCACCCCTTTATTATAATCTCATTGTCCCTCATTGTTAATTCCGACTGATTCTGGTTCTATACACTAATGTAGTAAACTACACTAGATTTTTTTGCTGCTGCCCCATTTGATTTCCCGATCGAGTAATGTTTTGTGTTGTCTCAAATCCAGGTGTTTTCGCCGGAGTTATTTATAAAGAAAAAAAGAGATAAACTTGGCTCCGCTGGACAGCGCATATTATGCAGCTACTGACGCCGTATAATTTTTCACAAGAAAATTTATATTATTTATTTTTACGATTTTTCCTTTAAAAAGATGCTAATCGGTTACCTTCATTAAAAGCGGTTTCCTTAAAATGCTATATTTTATTACCATATTAATGCTTGTCAGGAAATATTTGTTTTTGCTAGCTCGCATGCTAGGATCTACCTATCCAGATGTTTTTGTTTCCGCATTCTCTTAAGTGCCTGGCAGGAAAAGCCATTGGTAAATCACCATATATTTTAAATGAATACAGTATTGCACATTTGTTTACATTTAAAAATATAACGATCAGAAGTTTCCTAAGCTACCAGTAGAATTTTGAATTTCCCGTATTACGAATTATTTTGTAGGCAAAAGTAAACTGGCCTCGATTCGACAAATAATATAGTTTTTAAAAGTAAAGCCTAATTCATGCACGCTACAATCATGATAATTACACTTTTGGGTGATGAAACTATGATAAATTTTGATTTCAGAAACGATGTCCACATTAATATAATGTACAATTGTCTTGATAAAACTTTATGCTTATTTATCAAATACACTATACTTCTACTTCCTACCAATATAGAAATGTTCATTTCAATACCACTTCCCTATGTAGTGCTGTGTCTTTTAAATAATGACAGATTTGCGATGGTTCGTTGGAACTTTACGTCTAAATGGATGCCATACGACCTCTACCTAAACGAAAGAAGGCTAACCGAGTTACATTAATTAGTATATATGTTAAAACTGGGTAAAGTGTGCGGCGAGGTGGCCCAGTGGTTAGAGCACCAGATTCCGAAGCAGACGTGCCCGGGTTCGAGCTCCGTCCACGGCGAATTCTAGACAATACGTGATGAGTTCTCAGTAAAGACGAAATCGGTTTGCTGGATGAATTTCCTTTTCAACACTATACAATTCTTAGTTTATACTGACAAATGCAGGTAAATAATGGGTCAAGTTTTTATTCGAAGATCTTAAACTTGATTAAAGAAATTTTTATCACTGCCCGCACAATTAATGTCCGTTTATTTATATAAATTTTCATTTAAATACCACTTCTCTTTGTATCGTGGTATCTGTTCTATAAAGACAGATATGGAATGCTTAATTGGATCTCTACGTCTGATTGTATGCTGTATGAGCTCTATTTAAACGAAAAAAAGATTAACCGAATTATATTAGTTAGCATAAAAGTGAAAATTTGGTGAAATGTGCGACAGGAAGGTTCACTGTTTAGAGAACCAGATTCCGAAGCAGACGTGCCCAGGTTCGAGCCCTGTCCGCTGCAGATTCTGGCCAGTATATGATAAGTTCCCAATAAGGACGAAACTGGTCTACAGGACAAATTGACTTTTATACACTGTATAATTCTTAGTTTATACGGACAAATAGATGCCTTCAATGAATCAGGTTTTTACATCAAGTTCTTGATTATAATAAATGTTATCATCGCTCGCGCAACCAATGCTCGTTTAACTAAATATATGTTCATTTAAATACCACCTCCCTTTATGTTGTGGATTCCGTTCTTTACTGACAGATTGGGGATGGTTAGTTAGAACTACAGGTCTAAAGGAATGCAATATAGGTTCTAACTAAAAGAAAGGCTAACCGAAAAACTTTATTTAGTGCATAAATGATAATTTTATTTAGTGAGCGTCCGGGTGGCTGAGTGGTTGGAGCACCAGATTCCGAAGCATACGTGCCCAAGTTCGAGCTCTGTCCGCGGCAAATTCTGGCCAGTACGTAATGAGTTTTTAATAAGGACGAAACCGGTCTACTGGATGAATTGCCATTTCTAAACTGTACAGTTTTTAGTTTATACTGGCAAATATAAGGATATAATAGGACTGGTGTTTATATCAAAATCGCAACCTTGATTTGAGTAACATTTCAGAACACGCAAATGCTGTCAGACGTGAGTGAGTTTTTATTCATGCTTCTTTAAATGTAATTTATTCGATGTAGCGCCCTTTAAACGCAAATTATTGCATCAAATTATCGTTTTGATAATATCCCCTGCATAAAATAGCATGATTTAACTAATATATGCCATGCGTTTCTAGGTAATGCGTATCTAGCAAAAAACTAAAATTTGACAACTGAGGTATTCCAATGTTGGGATAAATAAGAAATATCATCTCAAGCACCCGTGCATTTTGTGATTCATCAGCAGTAACGTAGTAAAACCATTGTATATTTTTTCAAATATATGGGTATATTTGATTTCCATAAATAATGTGTATGAAAGCAGTAACAGACACAACTTCATATGAAGTTAACTTCACTAAAGGAGGTTTACACACCCGTCTAGGAGATTGTACCGTCCTATTTTCCCACATTTCCCGCCAAAATACGCTAAAGGGCGTACTACCGGCTCTTACTGATGAGTCGACAGTAAGCACGAGATTAGACTTTCCGTTCATGCTGTCTTTGGTTAACCTTCTGGTCATAATTGAACTAACCTGTTACTAGGTGTGCAACACCTAATACACAAATGCATTTATGTTATTTTTTCCGCCATAATCAGTATCGAACTTCATATGAAGTCTTTACGATGCGACTTCAAAGCCAACCCACTATAAATAATATAAACCGAGCCTGCAAACAGTACAACGCCTTCAATTCTTTGATAGGCAAAATTTAATTCAAATTGAACCTATTTACTGTTCTGAACACACGTCACTCCCGCCAAAACTTGTACTCCGGCTTCGATCTTCACGTGTTATCATATTTTCATGGTAATTATGAATTAATTTAATAAAACATATAACATTCATATTTAATTGATACCAATACATATTTTGAACGCCTCCTGCTTCAATGAAGCCTTTATGTCTCGTAAATTACGCTTTCAGTTATCAATTTTTTGGTAATCATAACATTATGCTGGTTGTAGTGTAGCTTTTTGGTCTTACATGAAATACATTTACTCGTTCCATAGTATCCAACACATAATTACAAACATATTACTTATCCGCATTCAATGGTGTATACAAAGAAATCAAATTGAGCAACAAAATTATGTGCTAAAACTTCCACTATGCTGACTGATTATCTGATAACTTGTTTATTAATGGAAATATCGAAAGTTGGGATTTTGTCTTTTTCGTAGAGAAAAGTGAGTGACTGCCTTTTAGCTGCTGCTTTCTAATTTATATATTTACACTAATAATAAACTTCAGCGCACGTTTCGTAATCAAATACATAACTCTAATATGCGCGTGACCGCACTGAATTTTTGCAGCCGATGTCTGCAGTCAACTAAAAAGTATTTCAGACTTTTAGTGGTGATTGTCGAATGCCATATTTTCACAACCATATTTATGAATTGTTTTTAGATCTTCACTATTCAGTTTTTCCGCCTTACTTTGATAATAAACGTGGATGGTCGAAACACGTCAGTACGTACGACGGGCGGTAGGTTGTCTATATTGTGCGATTGGTTTAACGTAGTTTGATTAATGCTTATCTCAAGTACGCAAACTTTATTTATATAGTTGTTATTACTAACCGTGCGATCAATTAAAGTTTTGCTGTATAATTACCGCCTCCCTACAAGGTGATTGACTTTGTAAATGCTCTGCAGTTCTCTTTATATTAATGATCAATTCATTCAAATAAAATCATTTTGTCGTTTAATAAAATCCTGCATACACTAGGATTAGAGATCAGGTTACGATACACACCAGAGTTGATTAAATTTAACTTATTGAATTTTTATTGCTCAGTGAATTAAGTTTTATCTAGCTGGCTTGCATTCTTTAAATAATTATTTTATAAGGTTCATTTTTAAGTCAGCCAGGCTTCGACAATCCGTTTTCAGAGAGTTGTCAGATACTATTGAACACTAATTTACTTTAAACTTCATACTGAATTCAAGCACACAACTCAAATCAGAGTCATATCAACTCTATTTCTCGTCGTCTGCATTGTCTACGTTAGCTAATAAGCAGATTGGTGTCAGAATTCTTTGTGCAGACACCAGATTATCCTGCTCAATAGCATACATTTGGTGGCAGCACATTTTAAAGATTATTCAGAAGGCGTTGGTCGTATGACCAAATTAATTATATCAGTTTCGTTTAACCTGTTATCCGTGTGCTAATGATTTTCGTTTGTGAGGCATTTCTACACGATCGCAATTTTTTTCGCCTCTATGCTCAAATAGGTTTAATTGTGAGATTCAGATAATATATATGCTTAGCCTGTACCAGCACAACATTTGGCTTTAAAGTCCCATTGTCGAGGAATTTATATAAATTTAGTTTCACTAGTGCAGATTTACACGTTCGTATAAAAGATTGCACCGCCCAATTTTTCCACATTCCTCACCCAAATATATAGTGGGTAAATGGTGTAATACCGGCGCCTACTGATGAGTCGCCCCGTAAGCACGAAACGAATGTACACAGAATTATACATTCTTTGGTTTTTCCTTCTAATCATAATTTAACTTATTTGTTACTAGTTACGCAACACCTAATACACAATTCAGAAAAGTGTATTACTAAAATAAATATGATGATACCTATGCAATTATTATAAAAATCTTTGAAATGCAATACATTATTATTCAAATTCGTCATTAGGTATTAATACAATGTGTGAGATAAATTTTTCTAATCTTGCTCAAAAAATATAAAACCTATGTGAAAGAATCAGGTTATATAATCGCCTATCACCAGTAATTTCCGTTTAACAATCAAACTAACAATAAAAAATCAAAAAATAGAAAATAATGATTTGAAAGAGGTAAAACTTTGAATCAGTATTAAATAGAATGGACAAAACTAAGGTATATACATTAAGTTTTTCCAAAATCTTTTAAATATTGAGCAAACTGGGACAACTTAGGTGTGCTTATCAAAAATCGATCAAATCTGAAATTTAAGGCATAATAAAATCCAAAATAATTCTTAGAATTTGAGCGATTTTACTAAGTAAACACCATGCCACCACAATCTGTATGTACTCAGAAGTCATGGTCCGGCATCTTCCTTGTACAGAATATGTGAGTGATGTCTATTTCAGTTCTATAAACCAAATTTAAACTTTGGTTTTTTTTTACTCACTTAATTGGGCTTAAAATGTTATCATATCATATACATTCTAGAAGTTAACTTATTTGATACCTCTAGAATCATACAGTTTAGGATGAAAGCATATCTTACATAGCGATAGGCTGAAAAAGATTACCAACACAAATTTTAAACGTTCGATATTATAACAGTGCAGTTTAACATCTCGAATTATTTTGAACAGATGCCACACATTAAGTTATTACTAGCGAATACGATTTTGACGATTCGCATTAAAAAGTTCCAAATTGTCATCAAATCTCTACTTATCTTATCTGCGTTATCTCCAAATTACCAAATAGGCTAGAAATATTTATTGCTCATGTGTTTTTTCGCAGCCATGAAATTGATTTTTAAATTTTTGCTTCCCACCACCTTAAATATCTCGGTTCCTTTAACAACTGATTTTTATCTGTCTTATGTCTATTTCAACGTAAATTTATAGAAATTTCCGGTTACTATTTTAATGAATCCGCAATACCTTCAATGTTCTGCCGTTTTGAATTCTTCCTATATTTTCGTTTATTTCGTAAAATATTCATAAAATGTAATTTGCTTTTTTAATACAGCGCATATTGTTAGCATAATCTATTAACCTCCTTGAAAGTATTGTTGTAAATTCTGAGGAAACAAATTCGTTATTCATCTATTTGTGACGTAAAATGACACTAATAACAATAGGTAATTCCGTTGTTTGTTATACAAGAAACTTTCCGCATTTCTTAAATCGTTGCTTACTTTAAAAAGACAAACTACATTTAAAACTTGGTCAGACAGCATTTCGGACTTGATAATTAATGAAATCAATTATGTTTTATAACAATATAACAAAACCAACATCTTATCTTCGTAAATTAAGATGCATATGGTAGCCAATGTAGTTAAATTTTAAATAAGTTTTATTTCTTGTTAGAGGTTCACACGAAAAATTATTTGTAGGTAAAAAACGTTTCCAGAAATATTTTTAATTAATCGTCAAACTCGTCAGAAACCATTTAAAAATTGATATAGCAATTCTAATATTACAAAAGTTCATAAAGCATTGCCTTTATATACCAAGATTTAAATGAAATATTAACATATATTTACGAATTTGAATTGGATTAAAGCTGTTTTTTCTTTTTATTGTCTAGATTTAAGATTTCGATGTTGACTTTAATAATGAAAACTTTTATTTGTAATAATTGCTAAAATCTAGGCCAACATATTCGTTGTTCATCTAGAGGTCAACATATTCTATCAAATTAAACAATCAGTGATTGCATGGGTGGTGGTAACAATTCTTTAAATTAAGTTTGCGAGCTTGAAGCAAACACCAATGCCAGACGTCGAACAACATAGCAAAACTTCCGTTAGTCACTCGTATTGACGCGTTTTTACCTTCCGTGATCATCATCAGATTAGGACGGTAAATTGACTAGCGAAGATCCAGCCGCAAAGCATATATCTGACAAGCAAACCACTGCATGATACGTAGCATGCGCTAATAGGATGTACAAACATAAACGCTCGTCTTAAATTCGAAGATAAAATCAATATAAAGGGATTTTAAACGTTCTCAACTCATAGTGTCTAACCTTCCCATGCAATTTTAAATATTTTCTACACAATCAACAGGTTTCGACATTCTTTTTGCGAACATAAAACTATATATATCAGACAAGGCGCACTGACCGAAAAAGACAAATACTCCCTTCAACATTTTAACTGACCTAATGAAAAAAGCATTATTGTTTATTTTAGCTGCACGACTTAACATTATTACGAATTTCTATTATTATTATTACTACAACTACTACTACTAATACTACTACTACCATTTCTCATTATGCTACTGAAATCTACTATTAATTTTAATAACAATAACAATTATTATTATTAATAATAGTCACCAACATTATCATCATCAGTATATTAATTTGTTCGTTTTCTTTGAGCTATCTCAAATTAGCCACAGACTAGATTTTGAATATAATCATAACTATCAAAATATTTAATACCAGCAAAAATTTTATAGGCGTATTTATTTCTAGTTTATACGCCTTCACACAAGTCATAAGGAAATCTGCTAAATTTTTAAATTGCATCAAACCAAATAAAATTGTACTGGCGTTTAAAAATTTGACAACAATACTACATAAAATACCTTTGCAATCAAGGTTTAAATGTCCAAACTGTAAAATATTCGTAATCGATAAATTTTGGCACCATTTCAGATTTAGTGTACAGCAAACACTGTTTTCATAATTGTGGTGCCAGCAAGTACAGATTTTTCCCATTCAGGTTTATGTATACAATTATATATATATATATATATATATATATATATATATATATATATTTGGACATACATGTGTGTATATAAATATATCAGAAACCCGAAATTGAAATTTTAACATAATTGATAGATATTGAATTTAATTATTTGTTTATGAAAAGTAAAAATTGGCGTCATTTGAAGATGCATATACATGATCGTCTCATTTTACTGGGCTCTAGATTCAAATATACGCATACAACTTGACGCAAAAGACAAGAGATAAACCCAACAGTAAACGTTGCACTTATTTTAATTGCTAAAATGACGAATTTAAAATTATATTCAAAATGTATTTCAATTTACAACAGAGGACGAGATGGTTTGTTAGGTGTTGCATACCTAATACATTGGACTAGAACGTTAAACAAAATTCAGCGTGAACGAAAAGTATAATCACATGTACACATGCGTTTCATGCTTACTGGCGACTCATCAGTAGAAGCCGATTCTACGCCTTATAACAACTATACATTTGGTCAAGAAATGTGGGACAATTTGACGTCGTACTCTGATGATGAACATGGAAGGTTGAAACGCGTTAGTAAATGTGGCAGATGGTAGTTTTGCTATGTTAAGAGAATAGTTAAATGAAATGGAATTAGTGTTTATTTCAATCTCGAAAACTTGATTTTAAAATTTGTTATCAGCGCCCGCAGAATCAGTGATTATATAATTGCATGATATTTTCCTTGTTATATCAGATCTGGGCCCGAATTTTTTACTTGTAACTTTGAATATCTTGATGATTTGTCACGTAAAACCCACAAAGATCAAGCATATATTGATCATTATATAAATAAATTTGCAAGCTTCAAGTAAATATCAATCCCATTGTATTTAATCAGTCGTCGAACAATGGGATTGGTGTTTACTTCAAGTTCGCAAATTGATTTAAAGAATGATCACTATATGATTGATTTTTGTGGGTTTTACGTGACAAATCGATCGATATTAGTTACCACATTTCGTGGTAATCATTTCGTCATTTAAACAAATTTGTAATTAGGGCAGACATTAAAATATAATTTAGGAATTAAAATAATTACAAATAGATTTGTCTTGATTGAGGATACCACGTCTGTTAAAAACTATTTTTTCCTCTGAATTGGTTGTCATCCCTGAAAATAGGATTGGAAATTAAGTCCCCAAAATTCGGAAATACTTTGGAAAATCTTGTTCTGTCATTTTTAGACAAGCAGCTGATGGAGGGCTTCAAAATGAAGGGACGAATAAGAACCCATCAATGAAGCCCTAAAATTGGTACACCTGGAAATGTAAAGGATTCAAGATTTTGCCGATCTACGAGTGCTATCAATTGTCCCACACAAGAAAACGTCGGCGAGAATACAAACTAAAAGGACAGCACCTCGAAATTTACATCAACATTTAAGCATTACATAAAACAGAAATGTGTAATTGTTGGAAATTATTATTACTGCGACCTAATGTATATATTTAAAATTGTGAATTAATTATTGCGTGTGAAGTATAAAATGTCTGCAATCATGACAGAAGTTTATACA
This sequence comes from Eudiplozoon nipponicum, assembly GCA_029291075.1. NCBI lineage: Eukaryota > Metazoa > Platyhelminthes > Monogenea > Mazocraeidea > Diplozoidae > Eudiplozoon > Eudiplozoon nipponicum. The sequence goes on along the minus strand of JAQBSW010009705.1, from coordinate 12,070 downwards.
ATTTTGTCGGTGCAATTAACAGGTTTTACATGTAGTGTATAAACTGAGTTGGTTTTGAAATCACGCCGCTGAGGACTTTATATTTAGTTATCACCGTTATAACTTTAATAATTGTTCGAATAGGAGATTGCACCTTTCATTAGGGCTGACTTTGGTTTTTCCTTCTGATACTAATTGGACTAATTTGTTAATAATTATGCAATAACTAATACACAATTGAATGTTTATTAGTTCACCGCAACAATTTGCAAACAACTGATATATGTTTCATTTATTGCTAATAAAAATGCGTATATAGGTTAAAAGTTTGGTTTGTTTCCTGTTAAACGGGGTTTATTCGCATTTTTATTTATACATTAAATATGTAAAAACGGGGTTTTTCCATGCGAGAGAGCGTATGATTTATTAGGTACTTTAACTTGGCTTAAATAATATTTTTTACATTTTCACGTTAAAATTTGCCTCTAAATCTACATATCTATAAAATTTTAACCTGCAGACAAATTTGTTTTTTGTTCTAAAATTTCTTGCAGCGATTTTCTATGAATGTTATAAATAGCCATGCTTACGAAGTATTTCTTAGAAGCCAAATTGAATTTGGGTACGGTCTATATCAACACTATAAGAAATAAGCATACTATTTAATAAAATTGTCGCCAACAAATGTGTGCAAGTGATTCATGATAAACTGAAGGATCAGTGAATAGTAATACATTCATAGTGGAAATAAAAATCCAAGAATTTGCAGGGTTCCTAAGGAATTGGTGATTTCAGTTTCTGACTGAAAAGATCCTAACTGATCATGACTTAATAAATGTATATTTTTACTTATTCACATTTTTCTGTCCATGCAATTCTCCAGCCAATTTTTTTAATATCATAAATTTAGAAGTCACGAAATTTTTAATCCGGGAACGGCAAATATGAGCTATATGATCAAAATAAAATTGCTTAATGGTATTTATTCTTGTAAAATATAATTCTATAGAAAATTAGATTTCTGATTATTTCGATTTGTGATTAAAGTTCATGTTTCTCATAAATTCGAATTTTATTCAAAATAGTAAATGCTGAGAAAAAGCAGACATTTAGAGCATTTTAAATTTAAGCGATATAATAATCTATGCTTTAATTTATAATATAAAGATTGTTCGATATCTCTCTTTGTAAATATGCTAAATCACGAGCAAACATTTACATTAAATAAGTATTATGACAATGACGATACAAATATTAATTTAAATAATTTATCATGCTACTTAAAGTAGGCAGTTATATTTTTTTAGAAATTATTTTATTTTACGGAACCTAGGAACTTTAATTATTCTAAACGCCTTAAGAAGGAATATGTAGTTAAATTATCGCGATGCACGTAAACTGCTATCATCGAATTAAAATTCAATTTATTAACCTTGGAATAGCTCTCTTCTCGAAGTTAAGAAATATCAAAAGAGAGTAAACTTTTATCACAGGAATCGCGAAATGGCCTTATGCATATATGTATACGCCAGGCCTAATTTCCGAATAACTATATGTTATTTCATTCAGCTCATTTATTTCAAAGTCTAACTAGTTGGAATGAATGTATCTAGCGATTGACATGGTTATGTATGGATGTGTGAATTTTAGATTGCTCATTTGCTATAGAAGGCATCTTAACAATGTAGTATATTTCAGGGTGCTAATATATGATCTGTTATTGTTTGACATGTGTAAACTTAGTAACTATAAGTGAATGGAGAGATCTGCTCAGTAAATGTGGAGGTTTGATCTTAATCGTAATAAAAATAACCAAATGACTCATCTGAACTTGACGGTTCGATTAAATTTATAGCAATGTTTACACAATGATCCCGTCATAGTATTTGAAAATCTCGACGCTCGGTTCGTGTCGTAGATGGATTTAGTATCATGTATTTGAATTGGGTTATGTAGATGCCTAAGTTAATGTGCCAATTTATTAAAGGAATACTATAATTAGTTGTTTGTAATTTTTTTGTGTTTATGAACGAGGGATGTTTCGACGTAGAGAGCAATTCGTGTTGTTATATTTTGATTTCTGTTTTGTCATTATTGTGAATATGTATGAACTCTGAGAGCTCCTTTCAGAACTTAAATCCCAAATTTGATTTGTTATGATTGGTCGAGTTATTCAAAGCTAAACTTGATTTTAAATTTTAATAGTCCTGCCTTCAAATCGGATGTTATTAAAATTGTAATCAAGAGACTCAATGATGGCAACTAAATTTCAGTTCTGTATTTATTGTGTGTGCCTATTCAGCGGGATCTATCTTGATCTCCCTCCCATTTCATTCATACTCTAATTTTCACGCATCAATTTCAAAGCCACAGATAAATGGAGAAAACAGATTAATTAAGTTATCTCGGCAATATCATATTTGACTTGTGTACTGAAGTCTTTATTTCCTTTGTTCGATTCTTGGAAAAAATTTGTTCGTCTATTGCGGTAAAACTCAGGAAACGACGGGTTTGCGAAATTTATATTGTAAATCTGTTCCTACAATAAATGTATGCATTAATATACGGTGTATTACTTAAAATTAATTGTTAATAGACAAAAATTAGCGAAACTAATTTTCATTAATGATACTTCACATAGTCCTGGCATATATAGAGATTACTTTGCGCTGTATAATCTATTAGTGTACTGACTTAGGTGATCGTTTTTAAAAAATTAGATTCAAATGTTTTTATTTGCTACCTTATTCTCAACTGGTTATTGCTATACTCCCACGTTTCGCCTACTAGTTTTATTGATCTTTGATTCATTGCAATCGCTTTATTTTATATTCACTGTACTTCCGATTACTTTGTGTGGGTTTATGCTTTAATATAACATCAATGGACAATGGTTCAACATTTGTTGAAAATAATCAAAGTAAATCCCATGTTTCACTTTATAAAACGAAGACTTTGTTCGATATCTCTCTTTTTGTATAACTAAATCCCGAGCAAATATTTCCGATAAGTATTTGTTAAGAAAATATACCAGATGATTCACCTAAATCAAATTTTTTATTGCTTTCAAAATATGAAATAAAATATTAATTTAAATAAAACATCAATTTACTTAAAGTAGACATTTAATTTCATAAGAAATAATCAGGTTGTTAAATATTTAATGGATTGTGCTTATTAAAGTAATTGATCAGATACATTGTTTTCATGTTCTTTGATTTCTTTAATTAGTTTTTACCTTTTGGTGAAGATATACATTCATTCTCCAAACTACATATAGTTTTATTATATTTGATATCATTTGCTTAACAGAGCAGTTAATTTTTCAAATGCAGGAAAAGGAATTTGAGAAGCATAAATCCTTCAAAACAGCGTCAACTGTAATTCACCTATTTGGCTTGCTAGATTTTGCAAAATTTCTATTTCTTTCTAGCTTTCTAATAACAAAAATAGTTCATTCAATCTAAAAAAACGTGACTACTTTGAGAGGTGTCTTTCATAGAATTATTTTCCAAAATTTTATCACCCAATATGTTACATTTTTCAGTACAAACTAAGCCTTGTTTAAGATTGAAAAGTAGATTCATCCCGTAGACAGGTTTTGTACTTATTGCAAATTCTACAAGTATTTTTGCTGTAGACAGGCCTCGAACTTGGGCACGTTTACTTATTCTTTGGTGAAATTGCGTACCGGCTGTGCATCTAGAAATGCCACGAATAGATTTCTCATAACATCAAAGATCTTCGAATTTAAATTCCCAAGTCTTACTGACGTGTAATAAAACTACAAGCGCAGATATGCTTTACACACAGTCTTTAATACGTATAGCATCAGCTAAAACCTATAGAACAAAAACATTAGTGTAGCGTTACACATTTTTGACAAAGCATAAAACAATTGAAATTAAAATTCATAGTACCCTTTCAATGTGCCAAAAGAAAAATAAATTTTATCAGATATTCTTGTCAAGCATCCGTAAACTAACATCTATTTAAATATCAATTGAAAGGCCAAACATAATAGAAAAATGTAAACATGGAGAGAGTGTCGAATCAGAGAATAACCAATCAGCTGCGTGCATCAGCTCCAGTTCAAGCTCAATGCCTGAACAAGTTACTTCTGCTTGCATAAGTCAGGCTGCAATTTTTTTATCCATAAAGCCTTGTATATATTTATTCAAGCAGAAGACGCATGTTCCGGCATTGAGCTTGAACTGGATGTGATGCACGCAACTGATCAGTTGTTCCCTCATTTCACACCCTCTTCATGTTTACAAATTTTCCATTCTGTTTGGCCATTCAGGTTATCTATAAATAGATGTCCATTTATAGATACTTGAGGAGAATATGAGAGAGCAACGGTTCTTGTATCTGGTAGAGTTTCTTTTCCTTTTTGCAAATAGAGTAGGTAATATGCATTTGATTAAGGCCCGAATTTCAAAAGAAATGTAAATAACTCGTAATTATGCTATTAAAATTAAACACTTATCGGTTAATTATTAGCATTAAAACGGTGGAATTGTATTTTGTTTCACTCCTACAGTTGCGTATGAACTCAGACAATTCCGGGGTCAATAACAGCAACGGCGGAGGTCATCCTGATGCGTTGTACGCGCCAGGCAATGCCAACGGCATGGGCAGGAGGAGAAGGCTTCGAGACAACCAGAGTAATAGTAATAATGCGGCTGTTAACTACGCGCGGACTCTGCAGCGGTTGCCTCGAGCATCAAGTGAAGAGACTACGGAAGCCTAAATCTGATTAATAACCCTTGTCGGAAGGCAAAATCCGAAGAGAGGAAGAGACATATTGAAAGAGCTCTGCAATGTGTGAATCGGAGTAGTTTAAAAATCAAAGAATGAACGGTCATTTTTTATTTTTTTCAGTTATTGTCGAAAAAGGAAATAGGCGAGCAAGAATCTTAGCATACAATTATACAATAAACATATGTTTCGAGTAACAGAAAGAAATATTTTATGACAGGTAAAGCAAATATAAATAAATATATGAAAATAGAAAATTCCAAATGGAATACAATTTAAATTTTAAAATATTAACGACAGCGACTAAAAGTAAATCCACGTGGAAATGTGCATGAAGCAAATTGTATAAATGATTGGTTTAATAGAACGAAATGTAACGCAAAATTTATAAGGTGAAGATATGTAGTTTATTTGGAATATTGATGAATGCAAATATTCATGAAGAGGCACAACAGTAGATTGATAGTCAGGTGGTTATAAGAACACATTTCTATACAGATAAAGTGTGGATGCATTGAGAACTAAAATATACGCTTATATGAACATTTTGAATTTGAGATAGACACGAGGAATATTGAAGATAACAATGAAGCCAAAGTATATTTCGTTAACTCGGAAAATTGATAAAATACAAATTCCTATGTATACATATATTTTTCTATAGATAAATATGTGGATATACATGTTGCTCTATATGAATATCGCATAGAGATAGGCGAACCGAGAAATCAGAGAAGAATTATATCTATCCATAGTGAAAAGAAGGTTGACGATTGAAAGTTTAAAAATCAAAATTCATAACTACATATATAGGCTACAACTTTTATTTAAATGAATAAATAAATTGGAAATTAGTTAAGTTGCAGGCGAGACAAATTGACTTGTCAGTAAATTGGCTTAAAAACAGTTTAATAACTACGTTGAAAATTGCTGACTCTCACCTGATTTTCACATGAACGTCATTTTCTGGCGATTTAACTCAAAGATAACCATTTACTGTTAAAAATGTAATAGTTACATTTTCATCTTATTTTATGTGCATTTATTGTTTATTCATAATAAGATATCTGTCAGTATCATTGACAGCAAACATTTGCATAAATTTAATTTCGAGTAAGAAATGTTATTGTTTCCATGCTTCTTGAAATTTGGAGTAATTTTTGTAATCTTTGCAAAATTATGTAACCCATCGTGTAACATTCATGTGGCAGTTTCTCAATATACTGTCAACAAAAGGTTATGTAATTTAAAAATGACACGGCAACAATGTAGACATGCATTTCAACATTTACAGCACATCAGAAATTTTTTGTCAATAACATGGTGTGCACCAGTAATTTAGTTGACCAAGCCAACAGACTAAATGAAAACTTGAAGCTAGCTTATCTTTTAGAGCCTGAAAACCGGCGTTCTCCAGCCTCTCGTAACGCCCGCATTACCGTGAAGTTTGCCGCGAATGATGCGACACACAAACATAGTGATGCTTCAATCAAATTTTCCCAGGGCTGTCATCACGTGCTGAGCTAGCGTGAATTAGCTCCAAGGAAAGCAATAGTTAGGACGACTGACTGCACTACCGCCGTAGTACGGGAGCATTATCTTTGTCTTAGTACAATTTAATGCATTTTTTTTAATTTCTGAGTGGTCCAGCATAAGACCTCGATCTCTTGGTCATTTGAGCACAGATTTTACTGAAACCTTCTGAGATGAAAAATCTAATCTCAGACTGTTTGTGCTTTCTTGATAATGGCATAATAGATACTGAACATATTGTCTGTGATAGTTTGGGGTCACAGTAGCACTTCATTCCGAAGTCAATCGGAGTGATCACCAAGCCACTGAACCTGAAATTTACAACTATTTATGATATTCAATAAAAGTTACAGAGATTACTGTTAGAATTATGTTCAGTCCTGACTTGATAAATCATATAACATTTTCACAAATTTTATTAAATCTGGGACCGAGTGGTTTATGCGATTGTCCGCAAGGTGATGCTTCCTTGATTCAAGGCTCTTAAATAGTTAAACATTCTAACAGACTTCTCATTAACGGCAAATCCGTGGTCTATTCGATAGATTTTTTTAACTTGAAGGCTAATTAAACAACTCTGCGCAATGAGTTGTTTCTTCAGTTTATACCCTTGTACTAAGATATGGAAGCTGTTTACTGTCTTCTTATTTTGATGAGTGAATTAGCCAATTTTTTCACTTAGAAGCAATAAACATTTAAATCAAATTTAAAGTAAGATTTTATAAACTGCCAATTTTTTCTTTTTCAGTTTATACGATGACCTTCAGTTTTTACCCATTAACACCACTTGCTTTATT
>JAQBSW010009705.1:0-2500 GCA_029291075.1 Eudiplozoon nipponicum | reverse complement strand
AGTTTGTAATTGGTCAGTACACGTGGTTGACTTTTATTTTATTCAAATGTATAAATTGTTTCAAAAAATGATTTTTATTTACTTCAGGACTGTAAAATCGGTGTAAATATTTATTATCACCAACCGCAGATTGTATCATTGCTTGTTTAATATACCGAATAATATGAAACCAGAATAACATCTTAGAATGCTAGTTGTGCGTTGGCAATCTATCCTGTTTAACTGTTATTGTTTGTGCAGATGGTGATAACAACTGTTCAAATCAAGCTTGCAAAACTTTTTGAAGAGGTCTATCCTTTCACTATAGTCAAGGTTGCGATCTTGATATTAACAACTGACCCAGTAAGAACATACATTTGCCAGTATAAACTAAAAATTGTATAGTGTAGTTAAGGAAATTCATCCAGTAGACAGGCTTCGTGCATATTGGGAACTCATAGCCAGAATTTTTAGAGAAGAGGGCTCAAACCTGAGCGCGACAAATTCTGGCCAGTACGTGATGAATTGTCAATAAGGACGAAATCGGTCTCCTGGATAAATTTATTTTACTACGATTCTAAGTTTATTCTGACAAATGCATATACTTAATTGTTCAGGTGTTTATATCAAAATCGCAACATTGATTATAGTAATTTTTGTCACTGTCCTCGCAACCAATGTTCGTTTAATGTCTATCCTGACCCAATGAACCTTTAAGTAGTGTAGATTTGCTTCAAAAAAATTCAATGGCACCAGATCAAATTAGGAATGTTGTTTAAGCGTACTGCCCATTGAGCTTCATTATGGATGACGAAATAATGCCAGAAACTGCTATGCTATGGACAATCATATCCTAGAAGAAAAGTTGAGAAATGTAATTAATTTTAGAAGAATACAAATTTTTAATTTTATTAAAAAATTTTGTTTTAATCACCTTACTCAAAGCGAAATTGGTGCAGTACGCCTGAATTCTGGTATCAAAAAAATTACAGCGCTATGATTGCATTTGTTATCTGATTGCGACAAAATATATTTTTATCAAATATTAGCAAAGTTTTGTTATTTCCGCCTTCATTCGTAATTTAACTAGCATATATAAATATATAATTATATATATATATATACATATATATATATATATATATTACTTCTTCAAATTTGATGGAACAGTTCATTGTATTAATTAATATTTTGTTAAGCTTATTTTAATTTATATGCACGTGAATATTCTTGTTTGCATACTAATAATTTTTTCCGTTATATTTGCCTATGCATCCATTCATATATATATATATATATATATATATATATATATATATACATATATCTATTTTGTTTACAGTTTAACATTTCTACATGCAATAATTTTTACATTTAAATGAAATACCACAAAAAATAAATAGGAAATTTCGATTATTATTTGTTTTTAATATCTTGGGTACATTAGTAGATGAATCACATGAGGTTAATACTTACAAATATATTTAACGATCATTTACAGTATAACGTATTAATTCTGCTTCGAATTTTACACAATAATATAAAGAAATCTATCAAAATTCACTGAGAAATTAATTGATAGCATTCACTGATTATGCGGTTATTAATAGCAATTCTTTAGACCAAACTTGTGGACTTAAATTTATACCTATACCGTATTTGAATGCTTTCCGCATTATATTTTTGTTGTGTGCAAGGGGTAAAGTGAATCTCCTGCTTCCAATAGTGAAATAATTATCTACGGGTTAGCCATTTTGTGAATGATTTTCGGCAATCGTTTTTATTGTAATCGATATTTGCTGCACTAAACAATCACTGATGGCATAAATAGTTATAAAAAATTTTCTTATTCAAGTTTTTGAAATTATGGTAAGCATCATCCAAATTTTGGTTAATTCTTCCCTCACTATAGCAAGCCCTTCCTCAGTCGCTCGCACTGACTAATTTTAACATTTTTATTGTAGTCAATGGCAATCGAGGACTATTCATTTGTGTAAAATATATTCGTGTGGTGAATCCCGAAAAGTTGTTATGTTTAGTGAAACACAGAAGTTTTATATCTGATATTCCCAGTCAAAGATATTGCTTGCGAGATTGCTAGGGATATGAGCTGTATATTATAGTTCCGACATCGTACATATGCAGTGGCGTGTAGCTATTATTAGTTAACTGGCATGCACTGGTGATGGAAAACAAAAGCCTGAACGTGTCGTGATATGCAAATTAGCAATCAAAATAGGAAAGGTGATTATCTAAAGGTCGTAAACATGATTCAGACTGTTCGCTTTACTAAAGCGGAATGTGTTTTCTTCTTTATGGGCTAAGACATACATTAATTATATATGTAACCAATTCAACGTCAAGGTATAAATTAACTCGAATAAATACCTAAGCAATGTTGTAAACAAAGTAGGATATTTAACTGTTCCTCTTGCAGAGGATAAGTGTCGATACCGTTCTCCGGGTATCTCCACGAATTCACAGCCCATCAATTTTGGAAAGAAATATGATAGCACAAATG